>VZTR01003286.1:40973-67845 GCA_013400775.1 Chaetops frenatus
AAACATTTTTCTGCTCATTACTCATATTAATGTTTCACAGTAACAAAGTACCTGTGTGCCTCTCCAGTATCACCCCCAAAATGAGGTCTGCCTTTGAAGATTCTCAGTTTTCCATGACTAATGTAGGGAAAGATTTAGTGTTCCTGCACGGATGTATTTCTTCAATTGCCTTTTTGAAAAAATTGTTATTATTTCAACACTTTTGGAAGGTCTTGAACAAATAATGAGCTTTGAGATATATAGATAAATATATATCTATTATTCCATTATCAAATATAGAGAGATTCCTGTATAACCAGAAATCCACCCCCCCATAGGTCTCTTTAATAATATATGCAATTAATATGTATAGATCTGTATGACTCCTGAATATATTCAAGTATGGATATGGTTATTTTACTTTGTTATTGTAGGGCATGAGTTTAGAAATACTAGTAAATTTTGAGAATTTGCATTTATGTAAATTTACTGTTATAAGCAGGTAGTTTTTTTATGATGCATTGGAGTCTAAAAATTGAAGTCAGTTTTTCCAGAATTTGAGTTCAGGGGTATTACTTCTGCACTTATATATGAAATTATGTAATTAGTGGGATTGCAGCCAAAGTAGACACGACACAGGCTCTATCACTGCTGAAGTACAGGGTTTTTTTTCTTCTCAGTTTCTCTTTTTATATTCAAAACATTACCCTCTGTTGTTTATTTTATAAACATTCAAGAAGTAGAATTTGGAATCTCTAATTTCAGGGCTATTAAGTTCAGGGAGAAAAGATGTCTGGTTCTGATGCAAGTGTAAGCTCTGCAGTAGTTACAGAACTTAATTAAAAACTTCTGCCTCATCTTAGTGCTGTCTGGATAACTGAGCTAATTAAAGTTGCCTTAATGAAATGTTTCTTCTAAGATCCATTTGCATTTTACAAGCAAGCAGATACATTAGCATTTCTTACATTGTGTTGGACTGAGTAGATCAGTCACATTTAATTTTCAGTTGTGTGAGTGAGAAGACACCAATTCAATGCCTGGGCCTTTTTGAAATTCTTGTGGTTATGTTAAATTCATAAAATAACAATTGCCCCAATGTGCAACTATTTTCTTTTTCTGGTATGTCATTCAGTGAGTGGATGTGCAACCAGTACAGCTTTCAAACCAGTTTCCTGCTTTCATACTGTGCAGACAGCCCTTAATGAGCTGTCCCTGCCTGGCACTAGTGCCCATGTGAATAAATGGTTTTACAATAGACAGGCAAAGTCAGTTAATTTGTTACATTTTGAAGTATGAAGTAAGAGAGAGTTTAAAATATAGTAAGTTCATTTTACGTTTGTCCAGTGTATTGTTTTTTTTAATTATGCAAAGATGGAAACTGAAGTTGGCTTTCTTGCAGAGGTGATTTTCTAGAAGCTTTGTTTGGAATTCAAACAAAATCTGACACTTGTTTCATCTTTTTTTTTTTTTCTGGATTATGAAATCCCCAGTTTGTGGTGAAATAGGTTGCTTAGTTACTGTGGCAGTTGTAATACAAGCTAGATGGTCTAATTTCAGTTATTTGGTAGAAAGATCCATGTGAAAGTCAAACTTCAGAACCTGTAAGCAATGTGAAACTAAACCTAATAAATTTTATATTTAAGCTAAACCTAATAAATTATATATTTAAATACCTGTTCCACAAAAGTTCATTATCTGTGACCAATTGAACAGTTTGCACAGAAGGCTGTTGGGTAAATTGGGTGGATTTCACGCCCACATGTGACCTTAAGAAGTACCTGAGAAATCTCAGTCTTTGCAAAGAGTTTTTATATAACTATCATTTACTTGTCAATTTAGTGGTTTATATCTATTTCTCGTATCAGGTAAATTAAGCAGTAATCTTTAGTTTTTTAGATTTTTTTTGGATTTAGAAAATCCTTAGATTTTTTTTTCTCTTTTTTCCCCCTGCCAAATAATGAGTTGTTGAACTGTTCTCTGGAACATGCAGCAGTCAAATTTTAGTAACAGAAAGAAGGCGAATGTTTGGGATGATGGTTAGACATGCTAAAAAATTTGGAAGTTTGTGTGTAAATTGGCATGAACCAGTCTTCTCGAACTTATCCATTCTTCTGATTTTACAGAGCTTGTGCTATTTTCAGGCTGTGTTATTTTTCTACTTAATGGTTTTGTTCTGTAAGAAGTGTGAGAATTTTCTTGTAATGAGTACTTTTCTTTGTTGGACAGTTTCAGTTGTGTAGGATAAAATAAAGAGTTTTCAGTATTTCTAATGATGATTTTGATTAGCCCTGGATACTCTGTCATAGATCAGAATTCTACAATTCTGATAGAAGCTGAAATAAAAGAGGTTTTTCATTGCTGTCCTATGAATGTGTTTTTCTTACAAGTAAAGTTACAATAAATACGGAAGGAAAAACATTGCAAAGCTTTTATAACTAAAAACTGGTTATAAGTAAAAACTTGCCAGAGAACTGGTAAAATGAATAAGTCTACTGAACTTTGCCATTGCTTGTTCTAATTTGAACTGCTGTCACTGAGGAAAGGTTTGAAGCAGAGAACCTGCTGAAATTGGAACAGTGTCTTTTCCTGTGTCTGTAATAAGAAAAAAAAAGAAAAGTGACTTTGAAGGCACCAAGACAATGTATTTTGATTCGTGAAATGTGAATTGCAGCTGTACTAACTGCCTTTATTTTCCTAGATTGCAAGTCATAGTGGATATGTACAAGTTGACTGGAAGAGAGTTGAAAAAGATGTAAACAAAGCAAAAAAACAGTTAAAAAAACGTGCAAATAAGGCAGCTCCCGAAATCAACACTCTAATTGAAGAGGTGAGTCTAAGGTGATAAACTCTTTTCTACCAGCCAGGTTTTCTTACCTTCCACTGCAGGTGATGATGAGTTAAAAATGCAGGTGCAAAACTGAAACGCATCAAAAATAGTTTATAGTTTATTGAAAGTTATCAGATCGTGTCTTTTATTTGTTCAGCTTTCTCTTTTGGTCACTGTTAAAAATGACACACAAACTTGTTCTCGGTGAGTGACAGTTAAGGTCATGACGTGGTAAAAAGTTCAGGATGGTGTGGTTAAAACATGGCAACTACAAAGACAAAACCCAAGTTGTCTTAGACTGCTGATAGTAAAATTACTTGTCTAGACAAGAAGACTTTTCTGCAGAAAAGCTATAGCTACATTGTAACAGGGTTGTGATTTTATCTCATTTTTATACATTTTTGAGAGTATCTCTCTGCAGAATCTGCCAGTTGCCTTCTATGTTGAGAAAAGGTAGCTGTGATACTGATCAGTGTCACTGGGGCTGTTTCACTCTGTCATCTGAAGACTTACATTTAATCAATTTTGTGGTTGGTTGGAGTTTTTTAAAGCCTGTTTTTGCATATTTTCACGTTCCATACATGCAATCTTAAGTTTCATTCTGTATAACTGAGAATCCTGACTGGGAATGTGCTGCAGACTATGAAACAGCAGCCACACTAGTGCTCTGTAATTAATGAGTTTCGACGTCTCAGGTTTAACCTGTAGGGAGTTGCACATAGGTTGACAAAAATTACCTTAAATTTTAACGTGAGTATGAACTAAAAGTTCAGGAGTGAGGGTTTTCTTGATTCTTCTGTACCTCAAATAGCTGATCCTCTCCTTCTTCATTGCCCTGTAGAAATGGGTGGGACCAGATGGGGTTTTTGGTTTTTGTTTGTTTTTTTCTTCTCAGATTATATGACTTTCTTGTAACTGTGTGTTAGTTGCCAATCTAAAGTCTTTGCAACAGAGGTTTTATGAAATGGCATGTTTGATAAAAGGTGTTACATCCTGACGTGCTACTTTATGAAATACTCTACACCCGTTGTCATCATACATAAGTGGTTTTTTGTAGGATTAAGTTGTTAGGAAACTGGCTCATAATGGAGTGAAGTGTATTTCTTTTCCAAAAAGGAGTACTTTTTTAATAACTTTTATCATGTGATTGCAATTGAAGGCATGGTGGTGCTCATGCTTATTTTTGTCAAGGGAGTTTGTAAAACATGTGTCTTGTTTTAATCAAAGCAAGGGTGGTTTTGGCATGAAATTGCTGTAACAATTCCTCTGTATTTTGACTTTTTAAAGGCTCACTGTATTTTAAATATATTGTTAAAGACAGCTGACAGTCAGTTTGCACTCCGTTGGTGCCACCGATTTTTATGTGGTTTTAGACACATTGCTTCCCCCTGCACCCTTCTCCAGAATTTTAGTGTTCTTGTTTCCAGGAAGTTGCGATAAGTATTAAATAATAAAATCAGACACAATTAACTTTATGAATATCATTTTTCTTCTCAGTCCACAGAGTTTATCAAACAGAACATCGTGGTGTCCAGTGGGTTTGTTGGAGGCTTTTTGCTGGGGCTGGCGTCGTAAGGACCCGAATGTCTCCTGATGGGATCCGTGTGGGTGAAGATCAGTGGTGGTGACGCGCTGTCTGCAAGCAGTGTGGGTCACTGGGCCTGCCAGAGCAAGACAAGTGGACTAGCTAGACAACTTGGGAGCTTTTACATTTCAGGCTTTTGCCTCTTAAAGCTTGGCAAAACTAGGATTTGCTGAAAAACTGTGCAGTGTGCTCATTATAGCATTTCTGGGCAAAACTGGTTCATCCTCATCATGACTCTTTTTATCTATGGCCTTTCAAGATCTAGCATTTTTTAAAATGTTATTCTTGGAATATAGCTGTGTCACCATACTAGAAGAACAAAAGCTCCATTTTTATGTTTTCAGTTAAATACTGTATATTTAAAAAGTATTTTTCTTCATGCTGTAGTAGTATCAGTGACTACATACTGTATATGATATTGTAGTTTCAGCCTCCTGGCTGTCCATCTTCTTTACAAGTCACTGCAATAATGATCAATCTGTAATACCTTTTTACAGAGTATTAAATAACAAAGAATCATGAGCTTATTAAAGGTGAAAATTGAGTTTGACTCTGGCCATCGTGTACACAGAAAAGAAGAAAGTGTCTCAGTTATAGCTTGCAGTGACCTGGTGCTAGGGTTTGCCCAGACAGGTTTTTAAGGTGGTTTTAGTGATTTGTTACCAAGTTATTATAAAGAAGCTGAGAATGCAAACAAACACTCAATGCATTTTTCTGCATTTCAAACTTGTGAACCTTTCAGAAATTTCTACCCAAGGAAGAGTTTGCTCTGCCCTTATTTCTCTGATTTTTACTGTAACAGCAGGTGAGTGTGTACTGGAATCTCTCCCACCAGTGTTCTATTGGGTTCCTGTTCCCTTCTCTGAACAGCAGTAGTGGTTCATTAGCATCAGGTGGGTGGATGGGTGTGAGCTTGGGATGCACAGGACATGGGATATTGGACAAATTAACCTTCTGAATATTTAGATTTGTGCATCCCTGGGCTCCAGAGGTTTTTATTACATGTTGACCTCATGTTTGTGGTGTGCTTGTGGCCAAGATGAGTAAGGTATGAAGCATGTCCTGCATACTCTGAGCTTTAAGGGTTTCATCAAGCCTGGTTGAGACTTTGGTAAATAAATCTTAACACACACACACACACACACCCCACAAACCAAACCTCCAAACCCAAGGTACATGAATGGCCATGAACCCCAAATACTTTGTTTTAAAGTGAATATCTGAAGTTATATAAGCACAATTGCAGATGGAGTTTTGCAGAATTGGAACAATTGGACCAATTTGCACAATTGCCAACCCCCTGCCATGTGCACAATTGGAAATGGAGAGCCCAAAGAGGAATGTGTCTGCTGGATTATCTGGCATTTAGAGAAAAACAAAGATGAAAATGTTAAAATGAGAAAGCCTTTGCCATAGTGTTCAGCCCAAAGAATAATGGGAAGGTAACCAACCAGTCAGCTCTTTTCTGCTGATGAAGCTTATGGATTTTTGGCATGTCCAAAGGGTACTGAAGCCAACTGCTGTGAGTCATCCTGACTGGAATGAACTGGGTGTTCTGAAGACTTTGGGGATGAAGTGACCACCTCAGTACCAGGAACCTGTAAATGTGCACTTCTGGTGTACTTTGTGAAAGGGTTTCAAAGGAGCATCCTTTAGTGAGTGAGCTTGCTAAAAAGGCTGCTCATGTGACCAAGGAATACACTTTATTGTTAGCATTAAAAACAAAAGTATATAGTAGTGTGCAAGACTGATTCCTGCTGAGGAAAGTTGTTCTGCTATTCTGTTGCCATCATCTGAGATTTTCAGTCAGTGAATCAAGAACGGATTGAAATACATTTGAGGCTTCTATAGCTTTATTTCTAGAATTTGATTTTTCTGATGATTTATGTAATTTTTTTTAAACCTTTGGAATTAGAGATATAATGTTGTACATGTAAAACTGTGTGAGGGACAGCCAAAAGAGAAAAAGGAGGCAAAAAGCCACAGTGAAATGGTGTTACTGAAAAGGTGAACACTAGTAGTTTGTACAGGGAATGGCTTCATGTCCTGGACTCCTGACAGCAAAAGGAGAATGGCTGCTGGCACAGCAGGACCTGCTGATGCAATTCCTTGGGCTGGTGAGGCAGAGGGGATGCTGCCAGCAGCTCCAGGTGCAACTGGCAGGGTGAGGAGGTGATGGAGTGGCAGCTTTGGTAAAGGACCAAGATAAGTGCAGCTTTTCTTGCAAATACCTGAGATTTTTTTTTGTGTGCTAGCTCAGACCAGTCTCAGCTATCACTGTGTGAGGGAATGCTCTGTAAATGTACAGTCAAAAAATGGATGTTGATGGAGTTGGGAGCAGAATGGGGTGTAACAGGAATATTGGGTTTCTGGGGGTGAAGTCTTCTCTGGGAGGATTTCAGTTACTGGTGCCCTCCCTGACAAAAAATAATCCAGGCTAAGAAGATTCAGAAGAGAAAGGATGGTGAGGCACTGGCACAGGGTGCCCAGAGAAGCTGTGGCTGCCCCATCCCTGGAAGTGTCCAAGGCCAGGTTGGACAGGGCTTGGAGCAACCTGGGATAGTGGAAGACATCCCTGCCCATGGCAGGGGGGATGGAACTGGATGATCTTTAAGGTCTCTTCCAACCTAAACCATTCTATGATTCCATGATTCTAAAAAAAAAAGAAAGTAGAACAAAATTTTTGAAGAGCATTTTGGGGGACGAAAATAAAATCAGTTTTAGAAAGCTGATTAAGAAGGAAGGTGTTAGAAATACTTAAATTAATGAAAGACTGACCTGGAATTTCAATAGTTTTTATTGTATAGCTGAAGAACTTAACTGAAAGGTGGAAAACATGGACCTGGCAGTGGGGAACAGCTTTCCATAATGCCCATGGGTCCATGGAATTAATTTCCACTGTGTGCTACTGAGACCAAGGAAGAGCCTCCATTCAGAGAAAGATAGGGCAACATTGCATGAGTCTCAGTTATATCTAAAAGTGGGAGAAAAAACACTTTAGGTTTCTCTGGCCATAGTTAATATTTTTTGGCGCAGTTCATGAGATAATTCCAGCTGATCCTACCTTTTCCTTCTACAGTCTTGTGTGATTTTTCCCCCTCAAATAGTTGTTAGCAGCCACTTTTCAAAGTTCAGTGCTAAGATAATGATTGAGGAAGGCATGGCATATATCCTTCTAGTGAACAGCTTCTGAAAGCTTATTAAATAGTGCATTTGGGGAGAGATTGCTAATAAATCATCTATTTGTTTTCTATTATCTTAATGGGATAATCTATTTCCTGAAATTATTTCTTTTTAGTTAAAGCAGCATTGGGCAGTACATTTTAATTTGAAGTAAGATGCCAGTGTGATCTTATTACTGAATTTTAAGAGGCCAGAATTTGGCTAAAACTTTGAAGGCTGTTTCTGCTTCAGCAGCCAAACTGAAAATTAAAATGTTGTAGTTAAAAGATAGAGCTGCCTCCCAGATTCAAGTGCATTTGTCACGAGGGCTTAAGAAGGGGAGAAGCAAACAGTAAAATGCAGAAGTCAGGACTGTAATTCAGTAATTCTGCCTGTGCAGAGTCCATAAATTACAGTGCATACAGTAATGTGAAAAAGCATCAGTAATACTTCCCCCTAACCTTCTGAAAATTGTTGGAAATCTCAAAAGAATTACTTTAAAAACTGAACTTTTATAGCCTGCAGCTCCCTGGGGTCTGTAGGTGACAGTGGAAAAAGATAATGTTCACCCAAACTCAGCAGAACTAGAACAATGTGACATTTTGGAAGGGAGATTTGGCACGAGAAAAAGAAAGAGTTTTATTCACCCTAGGGGTGCGTGGTGGGGGAGAACAAAAGTCAAAGCTACCAGGGAAGGAGGTGCCATCCTCCCTTGTTTGACTGGGGAGCAGGTCTGGTGCAGTGGGGTGATGTCCCAGTACTGGGACATGTGGAAGAGCAGTTTGGGAAGTGAGTCAGCTGACATTCATCAGGACCTGTGGGACCAGAAGCCAATTTTAATTAAGATAATTGTGGAGTGAGTGTGCACAAAACATCTGGTGCTGATAGAGCACAGCCTGAAACCTTGATTGTGTTTGGTCCCACATTCAAGCTCAGAAGCATCTAAAGCTTGTAGTGCTGTGGGACGTGGCACAGAGGGGTAATGTGGGATTTGTGCTCACAGCCTGGGCTGGACACAGCACAGCCAACTCCAGCACAACTGGTGCCAGGCTGGGACTAGGAAACCTTGCTTGACCCAGGCTGGTTCAAAATCATACCTTGGGTAAACCAGTGCAGTGGTACAAATTTGCCTAGTTCATGGATCCCAAACTCAGGATTTCTGCCTCCCTCTCCCCTTGCCCCAGTTCCCCAGAGCACTCCATGTTCTTTCCTCCTTCCTCTGGAATCTTGCCTGCCTTCTGTTTTTGTCACAGCTCCCTGGAACAGAGCACCACAGCATAGACTGAGTTGTGCAAAAGAGGAAATGTAGTGCTTCAAAATGAGGTGAAAGTGGGAATAAATCCCACAAGTCAGCTGAGCTATGGGACTTCCCCACAGCTAATGCCTCTGCCTTAGCTCGGGGAAGCTGGAGACCACATTCTGTTACCTTTTCCTGGGAAATCTCTCCTGCTTCCTAGACCAGTACCTGGCCTTCCAAACCGTAAGGTATTTTGGCATGAGAATGCCCTGGTCTCTGCTGCTGACACATTCTGGGGTGTGGATTCATCTCAGTGTTCATGGAGCATGGACAGGAACTTGGGTCTGGTCACCTCAAAGTTTACCTGAAGTCACTGGTAAGTGGTTGAATGTGCTGCTTGAGGTGGGAATGCTCCAGGAAGAAAGGAAAGCAGGTTACACCCAGGGTATTTTGCTGCCCATTTGGTAGGATGCCTACCTGAGAAATGAAATACATATTTATCTATTCAGTACTTGATAAGGGCTTTTTGGTTTCACCATCAAACCACACAAAATCAAGTCCTTGTAGCCCTAAGTTGTAAAAAAACCCCAAACAGTTCTGCAAGTGTGGACTGTATATTTAAAAACAACTCTTAATATAAAAGGTTAATCCACAAAGACACTTGAATATGGAACTGTATGATTCCCATTTAATATAGATAATTTGAACTTTGATCACAATTAAAGGCTCTCAAACACTTGCCATACACACTCATGGGACCTGGAGTATTAGGAGCAATATATCTACTATCATTTGTATTGAAATTCTTATTTTCTTGAAGTATTAATGGTGAAGAAAAAGTTACTCTGTTTTCTTGTGTGCTTAACAGACACCAAGCCCATACTGTGGTCAAATTACAGATTTTTATTTACAGATTTCAAATCCTCTCCAGTAAGACAATCAAAATGCATTGGTAGCCTACATGTTGTTGAGACAGAAGTCTAAGCCAAAATACATTTGAATGAATCTGTAAATGTAGGAAAACCCTACAGATGTGTGAAAGGAATATTTGAAAATCAAGTGTTGCCAAGTATTATTTCAAAATCCACTCGGGCCAATAAAGAGGAGGAAGAAAAATTAACAGCAATTAGAAGTCAATATTCCTAATGCTCTTATAACAGTGAATGATTGTTAAAAAATATTGAGAAAATTACTTTCTACAACAATAGTAATATTTTTTCTATTTATATGGAATATAAATATATCATATGCTTTATGATACCTAGTTTCCAAACTTAAAAGCTGAATTGCATGCTGGCTTCTTTAGGAGATTTGTTTTGAGGCTGCCTGTGCAAGTGCAGCCAAGCACATGCTTCAGTGACTCACTGGTTTGTATGTGAGAGCAAAGGTAGAACAAACCAGGAAAGGGATGCACATATTTTTCCTCTTTTTATGTTATTACAGGAATCTCTGGTTAGGCTTTGAGACCCTCGGGTAGTCTGCACAGGATCAGGAAACCAGGGAGTGCTCACTGTGGGAGAATTAAGGATAAGGCACAAGAAGAGGAATTTGTATGAATGTGGATGTCAGGCTGGGTACCCTGTATCCTGCTTGTGTCAATGTTCTGTGGCAAATCTGCCTTACTGGAAATCACAGACTCAGAATGGTTTGGGGTAGAGGGGATCTTAAAGATCATCTCATTCCAACCCCCTGCCATGGGCAGGGACACCTTCCACCAGACCAAGTTGCTCAGGGCCCCATCCAACCTGGCCTTGGATACTTCCAGGGATGGGACACCTACAACTTCTCTGGGCACCCTGTGCCAGTGCCTCACCACCCTCACAAGTAAAGAACCCTCCTAACATCTGATCTAAACCTGCTCTGTCAGTTAGAAGCCATTCCCCCTTGTCCTGTCACTCCCTGCCCTTGTTACCTGTCTCTCTCAAGCTTTTCCATAGGCCTCCTTCAGGTACTGGAAGGCCACAATTAAGTCACCCCAAAGCCTTCTCTTTTCCAAGCTGAACAATCCCCGTTTCCCTGGCCTTTTGAACCCATAGGCAGAGATTACAGGAGTAGCAGCTCTGCTGGGGAAGGCCTGGAGGTTATGGTGGACCTCAAATTGAATTTGAAGGAGCCCTGCAGTCACTGCACACAATGGAAAACACAGGCTGTGGTGCCTTGGGAGGAGTGTGGTCAGCAATTATGGAAATTTGTTATCTGCCTGTCTGTACTCAGCCCTGGTGGGACCTCACCTGGAATACCATCACTGCTTTTGCACCCTCCAGTTCCAGAGGGGTGTTGAGAAAGAAGAAAAGGTCTGGAGAAAAACACCTAAGCTGATGAGGGGTCTAAAACATCAGGGCTACAAGGGGAGCTGAGGTTGTTCAGCCTGGGGAAGAGAAGGCTGAGGGTGAATCTGAGGCAGCCACAGCCACCTGAAGGGGAGTCACAAAGGTGATGGAGCCAAACCCCTCCCAACAAGGGGCAGCAGCCACAAGAGTTGTGGCTTGGGAAGGTCATGCTGGACATTAGGAAAAGATCTTCCAGCAGGAGGGTGGTGCAGCAGCAGGACAGGTCACCCAAGGGTGGCTGTGGGTGCTCCCTCCTCAGGAATTTACAGGATTTGGCTGAACAATGCTGACCTGACAGAGCTCTGGTTAGTGCCCAACCATCCTGCTGTGAGCAGAAAACCCCAGTGTTCCCTTCCTGTGAACATCAGGTGTCATTATCCCACCCAGCTCCTCCATCCTTCTACTGGGTTTAGCCTTGTGCTCCTTCACATCTGAACACGCAACAGAAATGCTTTTTGTGGCTGCTCTCTTCTTACTGTTCCCACTGAGCAGGAAAAATAGATGCTGAAGGGGTGTGGCCCTGCAATTAATTCCAGGTTTTCACTTAAAAAAAAGAGAGAAAAGCAAATTTATTTATTATATCAGCACTGGAGAGGTTAGAGACCTGTCAATTTTTGGTTGTTTGGTTGTTTGGCTTGGTTTGGTTTTTTGTTTGTGTGTTTGGGGTTTTTGGAGTTTTTTTTTTATATTAGATATCCTTTAGAAAATTAAGATCCTCTGGTAGCTGACACACAGGAATTTGTGTACGTGGAATTTGTGTGGTTTTCTTGGCGCTATTGCAGCAAATTCTTAAATATAGAACAGCTGGAAAAATGCATTTCTTTCCTTTTTTTTTTTCAATAGGCACTCCTACACTAATTTAAAAATAGTAAACTGGGGCAAGGTAAGTATCACAGAGCCTGATGTGAAAAAAATACACTGATAGAAAATAAGGAATAGAATATGTGATGAAGATTGACACTGCAAGTAAAAAGGGAAGAGGGAAAAAAATAACACAGAACAATGGAAGATGCAAAATGATTAGGGAGCACCAAGAGAGATGGGAATGGAAAGTTGGTGACAGATGAGGCTGATAAGGCAAAGGGCCTAAAGGAATTCCTCGCCCCAGTAATCACAAAGGCAGCAGAAGGCAATATCCCAGAAACTGGGATTTGTTTTCCTCAGGGAAGGAAGGAAAATGTCAAAAGGTTTTACTCTCGCACTGGAGTGGATAATAAGGCAATTAGTACTATTAAAAAGTTCTCAGAGCACCCAGACTGGAGTAATAAATCACATCCTAGGACTGTAAAGGGAGTGGGAGATAGTGGAAAGCTTTTGTGGGATAGTTGTGATAACTTACTGGAACTGGAATTACTGTGGACTGGTGAGTGTTTAATGAAGTTTGGGCATTTACAGATCTCTAAGCTTGACTGCACTTGACCTCAGGAGAAACTAGGCACTGGTGAGTCATGGCTGTGTAGATTTGAAAGTGGCAACATGAATTTATTATTAGAAATACATCATTTTAACATACATGCTACAGGAGAAGTATATAATACAAATTATTTGGAGTCTGCTGTACAAAAGATTTATGCAAATAATCTCTATTAATAAGATTTCTCAGTGCAAATCCTTCCTTGTCAATGGCAGAAGAGTAATGGTATGCTTATGATTTACTTTTCCAAAGAGTTTCTGACATTTCTACAATATCAAATGGTGTTTTTCCCTACATTAATATATATTAGAGAGGAAGTAACTGCTAACCTTTTGCAAAGCTCTGTAAATACATGAACTATACAGTCTTTCATCCTCAGGTTGAATAAGAAGGGAGAGGAATACAAATCCTTCATATGCTATACCTACACACACCTCTTGGTCTCCACACCTTTGTATTTCTTGATGCATTTTAGAAAGAAACACGATTCCTTTATAATATGGTTTAACTGCTGCCAATAAAAATAAAATAAAAATAACAGGCAAACTTCTCTGCTTGGTATTGTGGGCTGGTTTAATCCTGTGTTGCCCAGAGGAGGAATATCTTGTTATCCCCATCCCCAATATAGGGATTGGAGCTGTGGGGGCTGCCCGTGGTGGGGGTGACAGCCCAGGTTCATCCTACTCCCAGCCTGGAGCAGCCTGAGATGAAAAAGGGCTGAAGGAATGAGACCAGGCAGGAGGAAGGTCACAAGCTGCAGAGGGTGTTTCATTTACCTTCTCCTACAGCTGCATTCAGTTCCTTCCTTGGGGAGAGCCACAGGGACCTCTGTTCAAAGGGAAAAAGGAGGAAATACGATGGAAAAATCTGAACCTTTTGAGGGGAGCAGCCTCTGAAGAAAGCATTTGGATAAACCAGTCCCTCTCCAGCTGGCAGGAGGAATCAGCTGCCAGAAAATGCCAAAAAAGGTTGAAAAATATGCTTCCTGGAGTGCTTCCACAGTGCTCAGGACCAGCAGAGCACCTCTGACTGGGCTGGCCAGAGGAACCAGTGAGGCAGGAGCCTGTGTGGAACAATCACCACCGGGAAAATGAGAGGAGAGCTCAGGGACAGAAAGGTCCCCCCAGCTACAGCAGCCACCCTGCCCAGAGCACTGACACAGCACCTGCCTGAGGGGCTTCTCCTCCAGGGCTTATGCAGGCCCAGATCCCAGACAGGAGTCAGTGGGACATGGCCATCCCTGCAGGGTGGCTGACAGATCCTCACAGACCCTGTCTGGCTCCCAAGGCTGGGGGACCAAAGTGCAGCTGCACCGCAGAGGCCACAGAGCTGCCAAGGCCAAGCCTTGGGCAGGCCCCTGTCCTGCTCCCCTCCTGCCCAGCTCATCCTCCAGGCCTCTGCTCTGCTTGGCAGTTTGGATGTCCAAGCTCATCTTTGGTACCCAAGCTCATTTTTGGACATCCAAGCTGATCATTCAGCACTCATGAAAAATGAAGGCGGTGAGTGGCTGTGTGTGCCCAACGTGTGTGTCCAAGCAGGCACCATCCCCTGGGGCTGGTGCACTGTGACCCACCTGAGTCCTTGCTTCACCTCGAGGTGTCAAAGTCAATTCCTGCTTTTCCAGGCCATGGGACACTGGCAGGACACAGCCACAGCCCTGGTGTTTTGCAGCAGATTCTCTCCACGTGTGGAACAGAACCCCTGAGGCTGGCAGGGACATCGGGATCTCAAAGCAGCCTTACCTCAAGGCACAACAGGCATCCCAGAAAAGCTGGTTATGACTGTGAAGTGGGAAGGAACACCCAAAACACAACCTGATCATCCCTAATTTCTGACCAGTCACCAAACAACCTCACTGTGGTTTTTTTTTGTTGTTGTTGTTTTAAAGGATTCAATATGTTCCCCTGCAGGTGTTTCCCCTCCTGAATTCTTGAGCTTTACCCCAAAATGTTCTCAGCTTTCCCAGCCCTGACAGTAATTGTACCTCTCTAATCTGTGTGGGGACTTTCTGGGGGCTTTCTTTGACTCGAGGTTGCACAGCTGTGCTGTGCCAGAGCTGGGCACTGGCTCCTTAGCACACAGGCAGCTGAGCTCCCTGGGGAGGCCACAGAGACAGGGAGAGCAGCCCTGCACTGCCTGTGTTATGGGGTGGGTATTTTGGGAAAGACAACCAAGCCTATAAAACCATGCTTTGCTCTTCAGGTGACACAGATGGGAATTGCCCTGATTCCTATTGCCGTGGGGGTGACAAGGCAGTGCCCACAGCTGTCACCATCACTTTCACTGCTCCTGAGGAGCTTTATGACATGCAAAAACTAGTGTTTGCTGAGTGAAATCTGAGCACAAGTATTTCTTCAAATTGCTAAAAGTGGTACCATTCCTGTTCAACACACGATTCTCACTTTTGGGTTTGAGTTTCCTCCAGCCTGCTCAGCATCAGGAGACACACACAGGCTTGTTTTCTCCTTGCTTCTTCCTTGATCCCCTTCAAGAAAATGAGCAGTGATGGACTTGATTTCCCCAGAGCCATTATCTAAACTGGAATGGCGGTGTGAGGCATCCATAGGTGTTGCATGGCTTTTCAAAGCTTTCTCATGGATGAGCAGCAGTGCTGACTGGTTCTGGATTTCAGAGAGGGCTCCTGTTCCTTGAAAAACAGGCTCTGTTTTTCAGAGAAGGCAAACGATGTTTTGTGCAAGAAGTTTCTTTCTGAAGAGAGGAAAAGATACACCCAGAGCCGAACACACACAGCTGAAGTGGCAGCATCAGTCCCACCCCAATGAGGAGATGCTCCTCAGTGACTTCTAAAATCAGTGTACTTTGGTTTTGTTGATTTTCTGCACCTCTTTTCCTAATCTCCAGCATTGTAAGAAGTAGGAAGTCTATTGTGTTATTACCCAGATCACCTAATGTAGCTTTCCTTGGCTCAGCAATCAGTGACTTAGGCCACTGCAAGTTCAATAGGGGATCAGAGGCACCAGTCAAAGTCTCCAAACATTTTTGTTGGAACAAAATTGCAAACCTTTATCTCACTAAAAGAATTTACAGATTGCACACGACACTGGGAAAGAAGAGTATCAATTTTATGTCTGACAGGTCACCTCCCAAAGGACTAAAACCTGTGTTGCAGAGGGGTAGAGATGGTTTTCAAATGGTCATTCCTGTCTCTTTCTTTTATGGAAACTGCCTGTTCTGTGGCCAAGCAGTACAAAAGCAAAATAATTTGGAAGAGTTATTTTAAAGCCAAAATTAGGTTCTCAGAAAATCTGTCTCCCAATCATCCAGTAGGTACAAGGTTGTTCTAAAGAGGATTATCATCAACTGCTCACCATGTCCATCAAAACAAGGACAAGAACAAATCAGCTTTGAAGTAAAGAAGATTTAGGATAGGGAATACAGAAAACTTCCTAATGATGGGAATCATGCAGCACTGGAAGACATAACCCAGGAATGCCCTTATATACCCATGACTAAAATCTGTATTGTTGCACAGAGGGATTTAAATCATTAAATCACAACGACATAAGAACCTTTAATCCTGGCATCTGCTATCTTTGTAACTGGAATGGTTTTTCAGTTTTTTTTTTTTTTTTGGATCCTGTATTAATATGCCAATGAATTATATAAAACAATGAGTGGCATTTGCAGTATCTTGCTGTGATCTAGAAAAGACTGGGGGGAGCAACATTTGAAGGTGACACAAAGTTATCCAAGTTAGGCTGAGCCAATGGAGAGAAAAGAATTCCCAGAAGTTTTGTCCAGTCTGAGCATGAAGGCAGTGGGACAATAAAGCTGTTTTAGTTCTCATCTATGCAAAATCATGTCCAGCAGATGGAGTGACCTGAAGCCCTTTGCACAGTGCTTGGTCCTAAATCACTAAGTCAGGGAAAGACTGGGAAATTCACCTGGAAGCTCATTGTAAACCGATGGCCAAATCACAAACAAGAGGTTGGGGGACATCTGGAGTGGGGTAGAAAATAGGTTCAGTATTATGACATTTCTGTGCCATTAAGGTTTAGTGATTCCCCTGGAATACTGGATCTGGTTCTGGTCAGCCTAATGCTCTGCAGAGACCTGCTCAGGAGAACTGATTTAGCTTAAGGAGCTTACTCAGGTCTCTCTGCAGACAGGAATGAGCTCTTGCTCTCTCCTTGGGGCTATTTCAAGGATCTCATGGTAGGTGACTGTTCTTCAGCATCCTTCAGAACAACCAGGTTTTCTCCCTTAAAATAGAGGCAGCCCTTTCTCTATCAAGAAACATAAATGTAAGGCATGATTAAGGAAAATTGTGAGAGAACTTGGGAAAGAAAAGCTCAAATGAAAACTGAGGAAGCTGATTTACACAGTGAGCAATCAGAACTGTACAATCTGAGGCAGCCAAGAGCAGGTAGATTTGGCACTTCTGACTTTCTAATAATAAGACAGCAAAACCCCCCAGTGACACTGAGAGGCTGGGGATGAAAAGAGAGGAAGGGCTGTTCCATGCAGTGGGGGGATGAAGCTTCACTGCCTTGACAGCCTTGCAGGATTAAAGAAAATGATGGGACAACCAGCAGCTGTGCTGGAAGGGCTGAAGCACGAGCAGCCCCAGGGCTTGGGTTGCTGCACTTCAGATTATGACTTCACTTAATGTGGAAGCTGGACTCTCTTATTTACCCTCCTTTCACCAACAAGCAGTTTAATCACTGGTTACCCACTCTCACAGCTTCTGCCTTTCTCCCTGACACCTGGCCCAGCTGCCTCCAGAGACAAAATATCCCATCCTCTGGGTTGGTCCCTGTGATCTCCTCAGCCATTTCTGAGTGAGAACACCGTTGCCAGGTGTGCAGAAGGAAAAGGGGCCACAAGGACAACCTGAATATGCCCCTTCAAACAAATGATGAGCCAGATAGCCATGAATGAAAGGCCATCCACCCCTCACATTTCCAGGTTCCTGCCAGGCCATAACTGCAAAGATACACCAAAATATCCTGCCAGAGAAACAGTGCACACACTGATTTACAACATCCCACTGACCCTATTGTTTCTAATTCCCTGGCTCCACAATTCCCTGCCTCAGATTTTAACAGAAGAACTATATTTGTCCCCTTCTAGTCTCCTTTTAAAAAGGCACTAAGCTTTCTGAGCTTCTCAGCATCATCTGCGAATTTTCCCACCCGTGGAGTAATTCTTCCCTTGTTTTCCTTTTTTGTTACTAAAAAAAAATACCCTTAAAATACCTTATTAGTATAAGCAAAGAATAGGAAAAGTATTTTATTTTGTGCTTTAGACTTTCTGATTTTGTCTCTGTATGCTCATGCTGAGCTTTTTTTTGCATTCATTTTTAGATATTTGACCCAGTTTCTATGTTCTGCACTCTCCCTTCTTGCACTTGAGATCATAGAAGAGCTTGTGATTTTGCAGATATCTCCTACTGCATTTCCAATCCTTTCTGCACACTGGGATATTTTGTGATTCTGTTCCTACAGTCTTTTGTTTGTTTGTTTATTTATTTATTTATTATTTTGAATAAACCATCAACTCATTCTGGAACTCTTTTCTTCCATGCATTTGATTCTCAAAGGAATTTATCCTCTGTGTTAAATCTGCTGCTTTTAAGTCCTTTGCCTTCAGGTTGATGTTATCCTCCCTGCTTTCCCTGAGGCTTACAAATCCTGTAACTCACCAACCTTGTCCTCCACTTTCACACTCCCGAGTTATTTCTCTCCCATGGCAGGAACTCCAGGACTCCAGGATCCCCACCTGGGAAGCTGCTTTCTGTACTGCTGCCTGGCAAAATGCTGCTGACACTCACCAGGGGCTGTGCCCTCTTTTATCATGTCCCTCAGAACTATGAGGGTGGTTAAAGACCCCTCAAACCAATTAGCTCTGTTTCTTTGTTGAGGTTTTTTTTTTTGTTTTTTTTTTTTCAAATGACTCTGCTATGTGCTCATGAGTGAGTCTCCTCTCTCTGAATTTCCTAGGTAGGGGTAAGAGGCAGAATGAAGTAGAGGATGTGATTTTTTACTGCATTATTTCCTGCTACCGTTTAGAGATCAAGTTTCTCATGCTCCACACTCTGTCTGAGAAGGGATTTGTGTATCTGCTTTTCCCTTGCCAGGTCCTATTTCTTCAGTTCAGTTCACTGCTTTACATTTCTCCCTCCTGCTCACAGCCTCCTGCAGACCCTGCAGAGCATCCTGGCAGGAGGGGAGGGCAGAGCCCTGGCAGTCCCTGACCCTTCCCTGCTTGTGAGACACCAGAGTTACACAGAGCAGTAAGTGCTTCTTCACAGGCAAGACCTCTAAGGGAGAATTACTTCACCCTTCCAAAAAGTCACATACAAATTTTGCCCAAACCAGTGGCCATGACTTGACTATCAGGACCACTTTATTTCCCATTTCTTTAATAGGCAGCTTTTCTCTTGAAACATTGGCGGCTTAAAAATTGATGCTGAGATCACTCAGTTCAGTCTGATTCGATCTTGTCATCTTCACCATGAACTGTCCCTACAATTTGAAACAGAAACATCACAGCTACATTAAATACCAATAAAATTAAGTGCAAATACAAAGATTAACTCGTTCTAACTTGATTTTTCACAGCGTGATCCTGTCCTCCTCATCCACATAAAAATTATTCAGCCGCAAAAGGCCCTTGAGCATAGCATGACATTTACAGCATCTCTGAGTGTTTCTTGTTTGTTTCTCATGAGTTTCCTTTGGTAATAACTTAGTCACTCAGCAACACTCTACAGCACACACATACATTCCATGATTATCTCATATTTTATACAACACACGTTAAAGTAATTAATTTTCCCTGGCAAATGTCATACCAGTTAGTTCATCGTTAGGAGCCAAATATTTGTGCAACCACTTGTTACAAATATATGCACAACCACACAACACTTCAGCTCCCTGGTGTTTATTAAGTATAATTTAAAGGGACACTGTCGAGGTCATTACAATCTCAACTTTCACAACAGTTTTTGTTCCAGTTGAAATTCCCTTAAATATGGAATCATTAATTTTTTTGTGAGCTAACTTTGCCACAGCATTTAGCACACAAAAATAAATATAGTCTTGCTGTGGTGTGGAATGTGCTGGTGACCAGCAAAGAGCAGAAGGGTTTCTTCTCTCATTTAAACCTTCTTTATCCTTTCATTTACAAGATCTGGAGGTTGCCCCATCTCTAAGGTAGAAACTTAGCAAAATAGGGACCTCGTTCAAAAAAATAACTGATTTTAATCACAAGCTCATAATGAACTCCAGGTGAAGACATTTCTTTCTGTGCTATCACAGGTTGCCTCTGAACAAAGAGACAAAACCCCACCAGGACAGCAGCTCTGGTTTCAGTGGATGGAAGGCAAGTTAGCCACGAAGCATCAGGATCAGTTGCCTTGAAAAATACATTGTAAGGGCTTGAAACCACCTCTGACAGATAGTGAAGTCTGCTTCTCCCATCCCTGAAATTAGGTCTTACCCATACTCCTCGCACACTGATACAAAAGCAAAGCCCTTCAAAGTGCATTTAGGGAGAGGAAGAGCAGCAGTGGAGCCGTGCCGAGAGAAATTGTGCTCAGAGACTCGGCAGGCTGAGCCAGACGTCTCCGTTCAAGCTAACAGCCCAATAAATCCTGTTCCCTGCAGATCACTTATTCTTCAGCACCTTCAATCAACAGGTTTGCAAAGGGGGACTCGACACTTTCCTCACTTATTTTGGCCCTCTATGAGAAAAGCAGCAGTGAAGAAAAGAAGTAGAACAAGAGGGAATGAGAAGGGGCAGGAAGAAGCCCAAACCAAAGAAAGCAGAAAGGCAGGGGAAAGAATACTGAGAAAAAATATTGAGAAGACGTAGCAGAGGAAAGCAGAGATGAGAGTGACTGAAACAGTGCAGCACATTGGTGAGAAAGAGTCCTTTTAAGTCATTGTGCATTGATGCTTTTTATTCAAGGAAGATGCACTCAGACTGGAGGAGGCAGAGAGAAAAGCAGAGCTGGGAGTTCAGGAGGAACATGAACTGTCACACAGGCAGAGTGCCAAAAAGTCTGGTTCACTAAACCTGATGTGATTGCTATCTACCATTATGTAATAATGCATTGGATGAAGAAGGCATTGGATGGCATAAAAAGAGATACATTATTCAAAGGACAATGCCAAAACAAGGATCAAAAGGATCTGTTTCTCAAGAATGCCCTTAGGCTGGAAGTTAGAATAAAGTCCTAATCAGCAAAGGAATTAGGTTTGGGGTAAACCTCAATTCCAAACCTATTCATAATTGACCGATTTCAGCCAGTTTTGAGAAGCTGGTACTGACCAAGGCTTTTAATCCATACAGATGACCCAGCTGTCATTAAGACAAAGCTTGATTAAGAAACAGTTTCTGGTGTAGTGCCTGCAATTGCCAATGTCTTGGGCTCTGTGACAGAGAGGATTACTGTCACTCCTGTTCTGTTATTATCCTGGCAGGCTTCACCAGTTCTGAGACCACTGCTTGGAAACCCAAAATGCACTTGCTGCTTTGATAACTTATACTGCCTTAATTTTTTTCCTATGGACAAAGAGCTATCTTATTTGAAGCAGAATGGATGAATTCTCAAAGCAGCTTTGATCTGTCCTAGATCCTCAAAGCAGCCTGCAAGAATAGCTTGAAAGCTTTTTATTTAAAATAAGTGGCATTTCCTCCCCTCTCATTTTGATTGAAATAGATGATGAATGCAGGGTAAATTGTACTGTAATCTTGATAGTGAAAGCAAGTATAATTCTAAACCAGCCTTGATCAATAGCAGTTTCTGGTAATTGACTGTAATCTATCTATCTATTTATTGCCATGGGAATTTTAAATATTGTTGGTGGGGGGTTTTTTGCTGTTTTATCCATCAGCTGAAACATGAAGCTTGAAAATGGAGGATGGGAGAAGAGGGAGGAATTGATCAGTCATGCAGCCTCAGCTGATGGTGTAGCCTCAAGGCAACTTGCAAGGCTTGGGGAAATCCTGACAGAATTTTCCTAGGCAGAAGGGAGCAGACTGGTAGGTCTGGCTGAACAGAGCCAGGGCTGGGGTTTCTTAGGGGCTTGTAGTGCCTCGTTGTCTGAATGAGCTTTGATAATGGGCATGGAGAGTCAGGCTACTGGCAAGTTACACCCCTGGTGGAAAGGAGAGAAGTTGTATTAACACTTCTGCTGAACCAAAGCCCTTGTTTTTGCCAGAAAGGCAGCGTGAGTGGAAAGTCAGGAAATGTTTGACCTGCACGAGTTCAGTCCCATTGACATCCCAAACACGTCAGGAGAGTAGGAAGCAAAGCAAGTTCAGTCAGGAGGGAATTAGCTGCCTCCCTCCTTTGTTGTGCCCACGAGTGCAGCTCCCCATTAATTCTCCAGTTTGTGACAGGGTCTGGGTGCTGCAGTTGAGTGGCAGCAGCATCTCCCTGACTTTCAGGGGCCTGTCTGGGGATGGTTGCCCTGCTGGGCTGTGGGAGTCACGGTGCCTCTCTGCCTCGGGGGCTTTGCCTTCCCGAGGGATTTGTCCTCACCCTGAAATCGATGTTATCTGAGGGGAGGAAGGCGTGCTTGGCTCTTGCAGAGGTGACACACAGCTGGGAGGCCTCAGCTGCACTTTGACGTGTGGTTCCATTGCTGCCAAGCTCCATGTTCGTACTTCATTCCCATCAGGGCTAGGTCTGTTCCTTACAGGTTTTTCCAACCCTTCCCAGCAACTACTGCATGCTTTATTAAATGCATGTCTATAGCTTAATGGAGGAAAAAAAAAAAAAATCTGCATTCCGCTCTGAATTAAATTAGAGGCTTTTCTGTCAGGTTCATTTTACCAGTGTTCCTGCATCTCAAATCAGCCCACATAAGGAGGGTGAAGAGGAACTGAACAGATACTCCCTACTGCAGATCTCACTGAATAAATGCAGCGGGGGCAACTCAAAAGTATCTACCAGGCCCAGAATATTTATCTTTTCATGTACTTTCAGAAGTGTGGGGGATTTAGGAAAGTGGCCCCTCACAGTCTCCCTGACTTCCATGACACGGAAGTCAGGCTGATTGCAAATATCCCCTGAGAGGCTCACACCTTATGTAAAGGAGCTGGGTATCAGATGAGCAGGAACTTCAAAACACTTCAAACAGGCACAACAAAGTGAAACTTGCCCACAGAGCTTGTTCTGTGAGACAGGGCACTTCTTCCATCAAGTTTCCAGAGGCTGAGGAGTTTGTGGGATGGAGTGATGAGGTGGGGACACAAGGACAGGAAAACCAGCCTGTTGCAGGGCCCCTCACACACAGGCTGTGCCAGGGAGGCAGCACCTGTGGGGACACTGTGCCTCCATCCCTCATCCCTGCCCAATATCTCTGCCCCAAAGGACACAGCACATCTCATTGAGGGGATGTGCCATTGATGTGCCTTGGTGGAGCAGCCTGAATTGGAGCAATTGCCCATGGAAAGGCCATTTCAACTGAGGGAACCTCCCAGTGAGACCCAAATGGCTCTAATTGTTTTTCTGTTTTCCCATCCCTCACAGCATCACCAGGAGGAAAGAGTTACAGGCCATGAGATGTGGAAATTCACTCTTTCCCCTTTACCTTGCTGGGGCTGGAGGCAGCTGCAGCAATGATACACCAAGAATCCATGTGGTACATGGCCAGCACAGATCTGTGGCCACAAAGATGCAAGGTTTTCCCTGTGTGGGTTGTCTGGAGCACTCCACAGCTGCAGCCCAAAACCGTGGTCTCACTATGGTTTTCTGGCCACTGAAGAATTACCTTCATGGGCTACGTGTTCATTGACTGGTGAAAACAAAATGAATGGGGTAATGAAAACACTGGAAAACATAAAGAACTGATATTTCTAGGACTTGTTCATTGATGGTAGCAGCTGACCCCCAGTGCAGCACAATGAACAGCCAGGTTGGGGTTTGCCCTCCTCCCCCCAGCATGAGCTGGCCACAGGCAGGGCTGTGCTTGATCCCCCTAATCCAATCCCCTCTGTGACTGCTGCAATGCCTCTTACAGCATTCAAGGTTTTTCTAAGACAGGCCTAAGGAAGAGGGTGTTAATAGGCAGTAATTTTCCATTCTTTGTTTCTGGTACCTAATTAAGTGTATTTCACAGTTCAGCTTTGGTTCAGGTTTTAGTGCGCTGCATGAGGATCCACGTAGGGTCATAATTCACTCTAAACTGGGAAGCCTGGGAACAATCTGATTTTGGGCAGCCCAACCTTAACATGGCCTGTAAAACCAGTCTCAGGAGGCAGATAAGTCACACATATTACAGAAGCAGAGACATGCCTTCAGAGAGAAGCAACACTAAATTATGCTGATTTTAGTCAAACCTTCCTGGTCTCCTTTCTAAATTTTCCTATTCTGAAATGACAAAACTTGGTCAGAGCTGGCCTTCCATTCAGACAACTGGACTAAGCCTGGAGCCAGCAGCATCTGGTCAGTGAAAGGCAGTAATTTTTTTTTTTTTAAATAAGTCTCTTTGGAAAGTTTTGGCTGACTCAGTTTACGATTTGTACTCCCCCACTCATTTCAAGTTTGCCAGTAAAACTCAGTCCCAACACAAAGACAGTAGAATAGCTGCCTTTTTATCACAAAAACAGCGTTTTCCATGTTTTCCCCAGCTTTAGCTTCCCTCCTGCTTTCTCCCTCCTTTGAACTGTACAACGAATGCAGTCCTGTGTACATCCAGCACTATCATCTGCAGAGCAGTCAGAACACACAGTTAATTTACTACTGCCAACTGCTTACTGTTGTTGTCATTAACAATCTTCATTTAATAAAAAGCTTTTATCAAAATTGGTTTTCCTGGAGTACTTTCATTTTTCCCAGAAAAGGCATTAGAATTAATTTGTTTTCACTCGGTCTCTACTACTGAGTGAATACAGCAAGGAACAAAAAAGATAAACATGTGAGAGAAACCCCAAAGAGAAGGTAATGTAGAAAGAAGCAATTGTGTTCTAAAGTAGATTATACCTTTTTTTTATTTTTTTTTTTTTTATTTGAGAGAAAACAAAATGATTGAAGATTGGGAGAAAACATCAAATTGCAGTGGTGGTTTAGTGCACAAGGAAAATGCTTTCCTTCTCCACAGCCCTCTGTGGTTTCTTTACTGGGGGAGGCAGAGGTGCAGAAAGATTTGACCTGAGGGTTAGGGACATTTCACAGGATTTTCTGCTGGAAATGCACTGCACTCTACTGCATTTCACTGACCTTCCTCTAGCAGTGCTGCTGTTTCCTTTGCATGTTTTTCACATGACCATACTGCCTGAAACCTCGGAGCAGCAGTTTATTATTGATATCAGAGGGGTTATTAAAACATTTCAACATCCCTGTTATGCAATGAACCACAAAAACTAAACAGGAGATACCTATTCCCTCCTTCCTTCCTTCCTTCCTTCCTTCCCAAACATCTGGCAAAAAACCCCAACAAAACAACCACAAAATAATTTTCCCATAAATTACAGTTCTGGAAATCAGAATATTTTTGGCTAAATTCCAATTTAGAGAGTGAATTCTGCACAAGTTCTCCCTGAGGTCTGGATGGGGAGTCCCTCCCAGGCTTGCTCACACTGAACACATCTCCCATGCTGTTCCATGAGCCTCTGTTTGGGGGAGGAGGGATGACACGTTATGGGAATTTCATGGTCTGATGCATCACAGAGTATGAAATATGGCAGGGGAGATCCACTCCATCCATGAGAATAAGGACATTTGGCAGCTGAAGTACAGCTCCTCTGAGACAGAACAGAATTGGAATATTTTGGGTTAAGCTAAATTTAAACTAATTTTTCTGTAAAAAGCAGTTCTAATTAAAAAAGCAAAAAAACCTCACCCCCAACCATATTAATGAACAGCTTTACATAAAATGGAGGAACATAAGATGGCATGGTTGCTGTTCTCTGGAACTGGCTTTGGAAGTGATCTGGAATGCATCCTCCCTTATTAACAAGGAAAATGTTACTTCCATTAAAGAAAGAAACAACCCTTCCCCCAGCCAGCCATCCATGAGAAACTCTCCCTGTATTTTCTGTTTGAAATTTAAATTTTTGCATAATACCACCCACTGTACAGAATGAATGTGATTAAAATGATGGTTCCTCTAATTTTCAGTTAAAATATATTTTAAATGTTTACCTTTCCACAGTAAATGCAAATGCAGATGCTTAGTACAGTGCTGGGAAACCAGAAGGTGGAAACCCACTGACCCAGTTTCACCATCCCTGTGGACCAAAATGCAAAAAAAACCCCAAATAAAAGCTGTAAAAGCATCCCACCTCCCCCTCCCCCAAGCCTGACAGGGCCCCAGAGTAAAATGTGCTGTGTAAAAGTCACAAAACGAAAAACATTAAAAATTAATTGGCACAGAAAATGGCAAATGCAGTGGGATTTGCCCCATCTGTGACCCCACTTCCAGAGGTATTTGGGGGGGACCATGTCCACTGAGGTCACTGCTCCTCACCAGGTGGGAGAGAGAGTGGGGACAAGGCAAAGCTTTGGGCCCGAGGTGAATTTTCACAGAATTTAGGTTGGAAAAGACCTCCGAGATCAACTTTTGACCAAACACTACCGTGTCACCCAGACCCTGGCACTGAGTGCCACATCCAGCCTTTCCTTAAAAACCTCCAGGGACGGTGACTCCACCACCTCCCTGGGCAGCCCATTCCAATGTCTAATCACCCTTTCTGTGAAAAAATTCCTCCAGATGTCCAACCCAAACCTCCCCTGGCACAGCTTTAGCCTGTGTCCTCTCATCCTGTCACTTGTGCCCTGGGAGAGGAGCCTGACCCCCACCTGGCCACAGCCTCCTCTCAGGGTGTTCTAGGGGAGCACTAAGGTCACCCTTGAGCCTCCTTTTGCCCAAAATTTGAGAGATTGGTGATGAAAATGGCCACTAATCATGAAAAACTGAATAAATGGATTTAGTGTGGGCAAGTGTTGGATTTAATATGTATTTAGCATTCAGTAAATAATGATGTGTAGTAAACACTATGTTAATATATGTTAGACATATTATATATTACGATATATTTAGGTATTATATTTTTATATATTCTGACACAAACAATGTAAGTTTTATATAATATAACATTTAGATGTATTTCTAGAATTATACGTATTAATTATTTATTTTTATATATAAATAATAAAGGATTTATTTCTAATTTGCTGCTGCTGACTCCAGGCTTGCCCCACTGCAACCTCCGGAGTTGGTGAGGGGGCCGGGGGCCGGGACCGGCCTGCATCCCCCCGGGCCCTATCCCGGGATGGAGCGGTTCGGGACAGAGCTGTCCGGGATGGAGCGGTTCGGGATCGGCGGTTCCAGCATGGGGCGGGCTGGGAGGGAGCTGTGGG
>VZTR01003286.1:69515-171405 GCA_013400775.1 Chaetops frenatus
CCGGCCCCGCAGGGGGAGCCGGGGCGCCCCTGGGTGCGCTGAGCTGCCCCGGCCTCAGCGGCGGGGTGAGGGGGCTGAGCGGCAGGACGGGAGGAGCTGAGGCTAAAGCTGCGCCAGGGGACATTTAGGCTGGACATCAGGAGGAGTTTCTTCACAGAAAGGCTGATTAGACATCGGAATGGGCTGCCCAGGCGAGGCAGTGGAGTCACCGTCCCTGGAGGTGTTTAAGGAAAGGCTGGACGTGGCACTCAGTGCCACGGTCCGGGTGACACGGTGGCGATTGATCACAGGTTGGACTCGATTATCTCAGATCTGGGTCCTTTCCAGCCTCACTGATTCTGTGGTCTGGCAGCTGCTGTGGGGCAGTTTGAGTTCTTGTTGCAGCTGTCACAGGACAAAACAGAGAGAGACTGATAAGCCTCTACGTAAACCAGAAAGGCTTTGCAGAGGGGGCAATGCCAGGGGTGCTGCTGTGCTGTTTCAGCGTTGTCAATACTATTAATGCAGGCTAAATAGACAAGATAGGGATTTTATCATAGCAAACAAAACAGAAGGCTGCCATCCCTACCTCAAAATTTTTCATCAAAGACAGCTAGGAATTTGCTGAAGACACTCTGTATTGTGAAGCAGTGCAGGGAGTAAGGCAGGATTCGTGCACAGCACTCTAGCTGGTGCCTTCAGGAGGCAAACGAGACTGTATTTTAACATTCTTAATAATGTGAAATATCTGGAATGGGCTCTGTCGTTTTCACACTACAAACAGGTTGTGGTCAAGGTTGCCTGGAGAAGCTGTGGATGCTTTGTCCCTGGAAGTGTTCAAGGCTAGGCTGGGCCAAGTTCTGAGCAACCTGGTCTAGTGGAAGGTGTCCCTACCCATGAAAGGGGGCTGGGACTGCATGATCTTTAAGGCCCCTTCCAATCCAGCCCATTCTATGACAGATCCCTCATTTCTGCATCTGGACTGCCAGGGTGCTTTGCCAGCTCCCAAATCTGGCCATCGTAGGAGGGAGCATATAGAAGTTCAGGGATAATTTGCACATAATTTCTCAAGACATATTTTAATGCCAGAAATGAGTGTATGAGCATCAGTACCCCTTCAATGAGACTCCTCTGTGCTGTTAGAATATCTGCACCCTACTTGGTGAGCTCTGAATCTGTTTGCATTAAATGCAGTCCAGTGTAGAACCTCTGGCAAATCTTTAAGAACAAAAGACAGGCAGACACACAGCTGCCCAAGTACAGAGAGCATGAAATTGTGTAGAAATATGTGGACTCCCAGCCTCACTCAGCGTGTCAGCACTACACAGGTGTGTGCAAACACAGAACCTCTTGCAAGCCCAGCCTGGAAACTGTCAGGATCTTTCAGGCAGCTTCTTCCCTGGAAACAGCAGGCTGGGTGCTGTTGTTTGAGAAGAGAAGGAAAAGAAAAAGTCTGGTGTTGAATACTCAGTCTCTTGCTGAACTGAGATGTGTATTGTTGAGGGTTGGTTGTGTGTATAACCTTTGAGGTGGCTGCTGAGTGGGTGTTTCAGCAGCACTGGGATGCATGTGTACCATTGGTACCTGCTGGCTGGAAGCAGAAGAGCTCAGCTCAGTGATATCTGTGTCTTTATTGTTCTCCAAACTTCAATTTAACTTAATTGGTTTAATTTAACTTGATATGCTTGGGAAGAGTTACTAACAGAGAGTGTTGAACACCCCATGCTGAAGTGCATACAGTGAGTATGTTATGAAAACTAAAGGTGTGAAAGCTGTCACAAATTGCCACAAAACATTATAAAACCATGGTTAGACCCTTGTCAGGGCTCCAGATTGGTGTTTTTGTCAGTCCTTGAGACAGTGGAGTTAATAAAGACAACTCACCTCCACAAATGAGAGGCTGAGAATGACATATTGAAAGGGGAAAAAAAAAGTGTCACTGCCATAGATAAATTGAAAAGGAAGAGAGTGTTTCCACCTGTAAGGACATGGAGCATCACCATCAATGCTTCTTACTGCACAGAAACCACAGTGGTAAAGCATTCCCTGAAGAGGGATGCACAGGAAACAGGGGATTGCTCTTCCTGTCAGCCCTTGGTTTATAATTATGGGTATTAATTCCACTCATCACTTTTCAAGCTCCTAGTGAAATCTCGTTGTCTCTGCCCCTAATGCTTCCACCTGCTTCATCTGTAGACCGACCCACAAAAGGCATGGAAGAGGAGTACATGTGTGTCCTGTCTACCTTGGATGTGTTTAATAAGGTGGCTGGGCTGCCTCCAGAAAATCAGAACTTTAGGGTAGTGTTCAAAATCAAAATTACAGTAATTTGTCTACACAGAAGTCCATTCATCAAAAAATTCCCCTTCACCTCTTTTGAAACAGAAGTCCAAAGATCAGCTGCTCAACAGCAGTGCCTGTGCTTTTTGTTTGTGGGTAATGAGGAGATCTAACAATACAGATATTTTAAGCACATGGTGGATACACAGCATATAGTAGGTTTGTTCTATTACTGCAAGAAAATGTTTGTGCATTTGGAGCCTGGACTGTGTTAGAGATGGCACAGGTTGCAACATAAGTATTCCCTTAATTAGTGTTTCTGATCTGCCTCCTGTTCTCAAAAGCTCCTTCTGATACTGGATTGATGTCCTTGCCTATGTCAGCAACTAAGGAGGAGAGTGGGAAACACATACTCATGTGGGTCAGATGTGCCAAGTGCTGGCTGACCAGTGTATTTTCTTGCCTGATGTTTGAAATCCCTCTCAGAGAGAAAATTCCATGCAACAATTCTGCATGGTATTTCTTAGAGAATCAGACAGTAAGTTTATAGATCTCAGGGGGAAGATACATCCTTGAAGAACTGCAAAAAATTCTGTTGCAAACTTTAGTGGCACAGCAGAAGTTCCACATCTTGCTTGTTTATTGCAGAAGCTTGGAATTGCCCTCAATGTTGCTACTGTGGCTGTCCCTGTTTCCTGCCTGAAATATATTCTGCTGCTCTGTAATCCTGTAAAACAGGACATAAGTTTTTTTTGACCCAGAATATTTGCCAACCTCTTTATAAGTGTGCCTGCTGTCCTTTCTTCATTCTCTGGCCATCTTTCTTGAACCCCCTCCATTAACTCCTACCCCTCAGCCCTCCTCCCCCAGATCCCTGTCTGTTCACAAACCCCCAACCCAAATCTTTCTGTAGCTGCCCCTCATGGCTGCATTTTGAGCCCTTTCCTTTATCAATCTGTTGTCTTCTCCCAGGCAATAAGAACAGGCCAGAATCAAAGAATGGGTTGTCCTGGAAGGGACCTGTAAAGGTCATCCAGGCCAATCCTCCTGCCACGAGCAAGGACACCTTCCACTAGATCAGGTTACTCAGGGCAAGCTGACCTTGAACGTTTCCAGGAATGGGGCATCCACCACCTCTCTGGGCAACCTGTCCCAGTGTTTCACCACTCTCATTGTTAAAAATTTCTTCCTTATACCTAGCCTAAAACAGCTCTCTTTTCATTTAAAACTTATTCTATTGCAACATGCTCTGCTAAAATGTCCATCTCCATTATTCTTACAGTCTCTCTTAAAGAAAGGCCACAATAAGGTCTCCTTGAAGTCTTCTCTTCTCTGGGCTGAACGACCCCAACTCTCTCAGCCTGTCTTTATAGGAGAGGTGCTCCAGCCCTCTGGTAATTTTTGTGTCCCTCCTCTGGACCTGCTCCAGTAGATCCATGCCTTTCCTGTACGGATCCATGCTGTTGGTGTTGATGTTGTTTGATTATGCATTAGAGGGGACACCAAGGTTGCTGGGAGCAGTCTTAGGGTGTTCCTCCTTTGCCAGTTGCACTTAACCCCTGAACATGCTGAGACTCTGCAGCAAGCTGGGGATGATAGAAGAGTTGAAAATCAGTCACATGAATTTGACTGGCACAGTCATTTTGCATTTATCACCATCACTTAGCTGAAGCAGCCCAGAGACTGTATCAGCAGCCTAAAATAGTTCAGAAATGTCACTGTTCATCCTGATAAGGTATTTGAGCGGGACATCCACAGTGCAGCTGCTGCTCTCAAGGTGGGAATTACCGGTGGATACTGGGTACAGAACTGGGCTTGGGCTGCCAGTCTTGCCATAGCTCCCTGTGGGAACTGAGTTAAAAATGTGGCCTCTGAGGGCTCTCCCATCACCCCAGCTGCTGTGCTAGGAGATTTCCAGCTGTGTTTGGTTCAGCTGGAATGTGCAGCTCCCTGGGGAGTTTGCTGTGACTCTGTACTACAGAGCAAGATGGAGCAAGCACAAGGCAGCATTCCCCAAGGACTGCAGGGACTGAGTTTACAAAGCCAAGAGCTGCAGTCAGAGAACCCTGACCTTTTTATTAGTCACTATTGAGTGGATCCTCAATATTTTTCAGGCTCACTGCACAGAAAATGTCCAGCTTTGTTCAGCAGATCCACAGCCTGTTCAGTTGAGCTACATTAGCACAGCATTCAAACTCTTTCACTGTTCTCTAAAAGATTTCTTTTAGAAGTCATTTAATATCACTGTAGAGGTAGCATGATTTTCTGTCACTATTTTAGGATGAATGTGGTTGGAGTTCATTAGCTGAAGTTTCCCAAATGTAATTTTTCTCTTTTGTGAACCTCAATTGCAACTAATACTTTGGTTAAACTTTATTTATTTTTTTTTAAAGAAATAACTGTACAGATTTTGAGAAGAGATCGTTTTGTCTATGGACCTAGGTGCTTTTTGGAAGAAGGGGATAAGTATTTATGTGAATAGGAATCTAAAATAATCTTTTTGTCAAACTCTAAAAAGTTACAAGAATGACACAAAAGATTCTCAACAGAATTGAAGTTGTTTGGTCATGTATTTTTCATATCAAATTTTAAGGGTCTTGTGATTTCAGCCCTAAATTCTGGAAATTTCAGCAGGGTCAGACCTGGATTACTTTGATGAACACCTTGCCATACTGTAGCTGCTAAGCCCCAGAAGTATATGAACAGCAAATGCTTCTAGAAGAAGCTTTGAGGACATGAAAATCTTTCCTTTGCTCAGGAAAACTGCCACCCTCACTGTGCTTTGCTAACTGTGCCTTTCTCCCTGAAACATGCTTTAGTAATAGAGGAAAAATAATTAAATACTTGCTGGGCCAGAAAGTGGATCTGTTCTGTAGCACCTTCAGTAAAAATCAGAAGATTCTGTCTGGAAAATTCCCTGTTAAAATTCAGCTTGACTGTAGTTATTGTACATTTGGACTGATAAACGCAGAAATCTTCCTTCCTTTCTGACTCTTTCTTATCTTACCGAGGAACAAATTTATTAAAAAAATAAAATGGAAGAAGAAACGGCAGTTCATTAATGCCCACAGGAGAGAGAGGAAACCATCCCAAGTGCAGATGTGTTACAAAGCAGGTGCCAGCCCCTGTCAGTGCCTGGCTGTTGCAGATTCCAGGAAAGCACCTGTGCTCACTTCTTGTGGGAGAGGTGGGATGAGCACATGAAGCTCAGCTCCTGATGCCTAAATTTCGGTGCTTACACTGAAGCATGGCATTTTATATCACAGCTCACAAAGCTGTGCTGATATGAAATATTTAATTTTGGGCATTATTCCTGTGAAGGTGTCTGGTTTGAGCAATGCTCTGTGGTAGGGGGACCCATGAACTCCTAATCTGCATACAAGCATTTCTTTTTACTGATTTTCTCTTTGATTCAGCAACTCTTGTTCTGAGTTATATTGTTCAGGAGTACTTCTTTTCTATGTCCTTTGTATTATTCTTTAAATTATGATACTTTCTGCATGCTCTTTTATCCACCTTTTATTGAAACACTGCTTACCTTTAAAGTATCTTCTTTGGGGATGTGCTTCCAGAGCCCTAATTGTTTCTGTCCCCAGTATGGGAATCTTACCTCCTTTGCAAGAACTGTTTCAAAGGGTGCTGGCTGACTGAGCTTTTTTTAACCTTAACAAGAGTATAGCCATTGATTATCATGGTATTAAAAATAATGATTTGTAAAAATAGTAAGTATTCTTTTTCATAGTGCTGTCCTTGCAAAAGTGGTGTGCAAAAGGATTTTAAGTAAGGTTAAGCTAAAGATGTGACTGGATTGTTTGTGTCAGCAGCTCTCTGTCCTGTGCCATTGGATTTGGAGCACCTGGAGGCAGGTGAATCGTTCAGACTGTGACCCCCAATGTGCAGGAGCTCCTATAGACCGCTGTTGATTGTCCTGTGCCATGAGGCTGCTTCCCTGCCTTTCAGATTCCTGATTCTTTCATACTGGCAGAACGAAATAACTGCTTAAGTACTTTCAGGTTTTGCAGCTTCACTGCTTGCCTTTGTTCCCAGAACTGCTCTGCTGGGTGTGTGCTATGTTAGCTTGGAGCACTTGAATGCTGCCATCATGAAAAAGGATTATTTGTACCATTTTTTGATTTATGGCATTAACTTAGAACTGTCTACACCTTTTGGGGGAGTACACATATGCATGTGATAATCAGTGATGCCCAGTCTTCCAAATGGAGTGGGGAGGCAATTTTGTTCTCCTGCTACTGTACTGACATCCTGCTCTGGTGCTGCTGTGAAAAATTTTGCTGTCCAGCCTTTTCCTCTACCCAGGGCCTTTAGTGTACTCACCCATAATATCAATTCCTCCCACTTCAGCCTCATCTTCCCTCATGTTCCCCCAGCCCCACACCGAGGGAGGGCACAGCACTGATGGCCTCTCTCCCCTTACTGAGTGTGCCTGGGTGCAACAGGCCCTCTCTGCTTTCCCAGATAAAGTATTTTGAGGATTTGAGAGGGCAAGAAAGGGAAGAACAGCAAAGTGAGAGGAGCTAACAAGTCAGGATTGCTGCTCATGGGAGGAAGTTGAGTCTTCTGTTGGCTTTTCCTACTTCCCTGTCCTCTCCTACAAGATTGGTGTGTGGGGTCATTAGGGAATTGCAACCCAAGCCCAGCTTACACCATTGGAGGGAACTGGCCAGCAAAGCAGGCAGCTCATTGAGAGGGACATTCCCAAAGACAGGAGTGATATTTATGTGAGCCCACAAGCTTTTCTATGTCACTTGAAAACTGGCTCCAGCCCCAGCCAAGAAATTTGAGTGGGTGAGATGGTTTTCTTTGCAGTTGGTTTTTCCTATGCTTTTAAGCACTCCATCTTTAATTGCCTGAAAAATTAGTAGTAATATAGAGAAATCACTGCAGAGGCCTTCTTTTGAAATACCCCCAGATGGAATGAATGTCTGCCTTTTGATTCAGGTCCAACCTCCCAAAATTCAAATGTATTCACTAGTACAGAGGAATTTATTTTGCACTTGGGGATGCAAGTGTAAATAAGATCTTTGACATGAATAACGAGAGCAGGCTGTTCTCAGAGTGCTGCTGAACTGTTTCCATTTGTCCTCTGGAGAGCTGTAGGAAAGGCCTTTCCCCTTTACCTTTTAAAACAGTCCTTTGGGGTGACCTGATTCTTTCTACTGTGTGCCTCAATCCTTGTTGCAGGAAAGGAGTATGGGAGGTAAAGTTCTGGTACCATCCAGTCCTTCAGCCTAGGTAAATTACTGGAATATTACTCCATTTTTGTCTGTAAGAATGGCAAATTGACCACTGAGAGATATCACTTCACTTGCAGCATTCCAGTTGTTACAGGTTTTTAGAGTCTGTATTAAAAGTAAATACAGAGACACTTTTGCATGGTTAATCCTCCTTGCCTAGATGGTCAGCTATTATGGATTTAAAAACAAACACACCGGCAGTTTTTTCTTCTGAACTTTTGACAGATTGGGGAAGAAAAGTTCCACAGATCACAGCTCTGTGGTTACAGCAATAATGTTCCTATGCTGTTTGAAGATAAACCTGGAATAGGAGGTGAACTGTTACCTGGTCAGACCCTGAAACCTACAAACAGTGTGTTCCCTGAAGCAATGGGAAGTAGCCCTCCTTCTTGGATAGCATTTGACAAGCAGGTATGTAGAAATCCTTTTTTTTAATAATGAATAGCTGCAACATGACAGAGTATAACAATGAAATTCCATTAGTCAGATATTTCAGAAGGTTATTTTGTGCATGCAACAAGAGCTCCTAGATAGACAAAAATAGTGGTAGTGGGTTTTTTTTTCATTATATTAATATGTTGGACAATTAATATAAACAGATATCATGCTATACAGCAATATATAAAAAATATTTCTGTATTGGGATACATCTCCTAGAGGATGTAACAAAAATAACAGAGCGGGCAACATATTCCTTTCTAGTGAAAATGATAACAGTAAGGGAATTATTTGGCAACTTCGTAAGAATGAATGTAAGGTAAACCCCAGTCTGGGAAAAAGTGTGCATGGGCACTTGGGAATCATTAAACTCAGTGCAATGCTACATGCTTGGGATTCACTCATGCCATGTAAAGTCCTGTTGACTTCTGTGTGATTTGTTAATGTGTAATAGAGTATGTCTGATATAGACACAGGAATTTAACATTAGTGGAGTTTTGTTTGTGTGTTTGTTTGGTGTTTTTTGTTTGTTTGTTTGGTGTTTTGTTTGTTTGTTTGTTTGTTTGTTTGTTTGGTGTTTTGTTTGTTTGTTTGTTTGTTTGTTTGGGTTTTTGGGTTTGTTTTGTGTTTGTTTGCTTTTGGTTTTTGTTGTTGTTGTTGTTTTTGTTGGTTTTGGTTTTTTTTGTGGTGGTTTGTTTGTTGTTGTTTGTTTGTTTGTTTGTTTGTTTTTTGGGGTTTTTTTTTGCAAGAATGTAGGGACGCTCTTAAAATTAGAGAATTACCAAATAATTGTGACCTGTGATGACAGGAATTTTGTAGCCCGTGTTTTATAGCGCATTGCTACATGTAGGCCATGTTTAAATTCACATTAAATTCTCCTTAGAGATGTTTTATTTCTAATGCAAAAAGCCTACAATCAGGGAAGGAAAATGGTCCAGAAAAAGGAATCATTCAGCAGATCACGGAAATGTTGCATGACTAAATGATTATGGTATTTCAATATTGGGAAGAATAGCAAAACTCATAATTTTTGCTTTAAAAGGGGAGGCATGCAGGTAATTGCAGTACAATCACACATTCATCTTTAGCAGACCAGAACTACAACAGGAAAATGTAGGGTTTGAACAGCTCATGTGCCTTTGGTTGACTTTGCCTCTGAGATCCCTGGTACTGCTCACAGAGCAACGTGCTCAGGTGTGACCTGCTCCAGTGTGCCCAGGTTAAGGTTTCAGCCAGACCTGGACTTGCTTTTCCTACTCCCTTCCTGGAAAAAGCAGGACTGTATTGCCTTCTCAGGTCTTGGATCCAAGTTTATGGAATCAAGGGGCTCAGTAGGAGGCAGAGGGACCTTCCAGTGGGCATCAGTGGGCATCACCAGCCTTGGCTGGTGAGAGGAGAACGCTGGCCTTTGGCCATTCCTGATCTAATCCATGTGTGCCCCCACAGGGCAGTCCAGGACAAGACTTTGCCGGTTTGGAATTGGCCTCTGGAATGCTCATGTGTTTTTATTAATGGCAGATTGTTACAGGGTACTTGCTATCCAACTAATTTAGCTTTAGTTAAGAGCCTAGAATGCAGCTCTGTCCTCTGGTGCTGCAGTTTGGGACTCAGCAGAATGGACTTAATGAAAAATGGTTTGAGTAGGTGTTTATCTTTTGAAATGTAAGCTGCTTTCTTACCACTTTGGCTGTTAACTTTCAACAGTACCATAGTACTTGGAAGAAGGACAGGCATAAAACTTCCTTATTAAGTAGGCTGAGAAGTAGTTTTTGCTATTTTATTTGCCTAATAGGAAGCAGGTATCAATTTAATTTCTTCTATTATTAAGTACACACACAAGGGCTCCTGGGCTTGAAATGATGTTTATAATTTGACTACCACAGGTGCCAGGGAAATTTTGTGGCCCTTTTCAAAGTGCCACAGAGTTTATTCAATATTTGTTATATTTGGTTTTCATAAGTCACATTTAATTTTTTAAGGAGTGGCATGGGAAATTTGTAGTTCTGTACTGCAGGTGAGACTTGAGTTAGGAAGTGTTACATTTCAAATATTTTTAAGACTAACTTTTCTTTAAAATGAGAAGTAAGTCATCTTAATTTCTGTTCCTTCCCCTCCTCACGCTTCCTGAATCATCTGCTTTGATCTGCAAAATTGCAGTTGGTTGCTGCATATAATTTCAGTCACATGCTAGCATGTTGATAAGGGTATAAAGAGAATAAAGTGTGAGTGCAAAAGAACCTGCACAAACTCTTCAAATGGAATAAACCAGCATAAATGTATGCTCAGAGAATGAAATAAATCCAGTTTATTAAGGATGTGATTGAGCTTGGAGTTCTGTGCAAACAGACTGCTTTGCCTGGCTGGTGTCTCATGAGACAACTGTTCTCAGAAAAGAACATTGACAAAATTAAGAACAATTAGTAATGAAACAGAGCTCTTGAACTGCATGTTCATCAAATGTCCCTATTCTAGTGGGACTGGCAGAATAGGGACAAGAGGGTGCAGAAGTTTCCATGTTTTCATTGGTTTCATGGCTTAGCAGCAGCTGGGTGAGGAATGAAATTCTGATCCTTGTCAGCTGAAGCCCAGGGTGTTCAGACTGGGATACAGTAGTTCCACCGTTGTACATTTTATGTCCCCTGGACTGTTCAAGAGATTTATTTAGGGCTCCTGGTCATTTCAGAAGAGTAGCTGGAGGCCAGGAAGGATTATTTGGTCACCAAATATGGCACTGTACACCAGTGTTTAGAGAAATGGAAAGAGGAAGAGGTGTTGAAGGTTGATAGAGTTTGTGTTGCCTCTGTTGTACGTCAGAGGTTTTGTACAGTGTTTTTGTGTTTGATACATGAAACAGTGAAACCCACAGTTTAAAAATGTGAAAAGTATTAATTTTCTACTTTATTTTGAAGCCTGTTCATTGTTCAGAAACTTGCATGTTGTACTAATTAAACAAACCATAACTGAGTTTTCTGTATTCCTTTGTGTGAAGATCTAACACCATCAGGTTTAACAGGTAATGGTTAATGTCATTTGATTATAATTTAAATTTTATTTCTCCAGTGTTGGATGGTCATAATGCAAGAGACAAAAATGTGTCTGTCATCCTGTTTGATCAGTAGTGAAAATCACTTGGATCTGAGCCTTTGAAATAATTTCTGGAAACAGAATTATTCTCTTCTTGCACTTAACCTGCCTAAGAGAAGGGAATGTGGCTGAGAAGCCTGAGCAGGACACAGGGTGGCTGTTTGTGTGTGCTCTTGGGCAAGCTGCTACTTTTGTCTCCCCAGATGCAGAAAAGGAGGTTGTTCTTGTCTATGAGGTGTTATAAAAACTGTCATCAGTGTTCATGGAAGTACTTTGAGTTTCCCAAAGGCTCGTGCAAAAGGAGTGCAGACTATTAACCAGGGTGTTCTGTCATGCAGGGAGCTCAGCCACCTTACTAGATTTCAGACATTTCCAACTCATGGTCTGCTAGATGCTTGTTGAAACACAGGGAACAGATAAATTGTATTTTTTTCAATGCTTCAGGTTGTCAGATGAATTAAGAGTAAAGGTAGTTGAACTTATTAAATATAACCAGTGTGAAAAATAAAGTATAAATTAACAGTGATTTGATCAAGTGTGTTGGGGGGACAGGATGGAAACCAGTTTTAATTAATGCCTTCCTGCACATACTTACCAAAGCAAGCATCCTGCTAGAGAATGCACTAGGAAGTAGATACATCTTGCATGTTCCCTTACTCTGGTGTTGGTGGTTAAAGAAGGATAATAAGAAGTACAAGATTTGTGTAGTGGTGTCTGAATTCAAGCTGGGATCTTCAGGTATGAGGGCCACTGAGAGCACCTCCCCTGTGAAGGTGGGTTTTTTGTATTATTGCTATTACAAGATACCATGAGGAGCAGTTGCTACAGTCTGTGAGATTTCCCCACTCACTGAACTGCAGAACCAGGGAAGTTTTGAAATGCCAATATCACTGTAAATGCCTCCTGAAAAATGCCATTTTTCTCTGATAGACTTCAGTACCATTTATTTGAATGCTTGCAGGATCTGCTTAAAAAAAAACTCTTTCCACTTACGTTGATGGTAAAGCCTTTCCTGTCATCATGCACTGTATTTTCTTGTAATTCATAGGATAGCAGTCTAAAATTTGCTTTAGTACCTAGGCAGCTCATTGTGTTATCAGAAATGCTTTGTTTGGAAGATTTTCCAAGCAACCTGCTGATAGTTTTGTATTTGATTTATTTCTTTACTTTAGAGTTCCATCTTTGCTTAGATGTTGTGATAATAAAAATGGCAAGCAAAGAATTTTAAATTTATGGGCTTTAATGTGGATTTCTGTTCTTACATTTCTGAGAAATAAATCTACCTCCTGAAATCCATATATTTAGTTGCTTATAACCTATACAGGTTTCTTTGACATATTTTGCAGAAGTGTTGGATATTTTGCTACTTTATTTATTGTTTTTAATAGGTGTTGAATTTTGATGCCTATTTTGAAGAAGAAGTGCCTGACAAAAATCAAGAGCTGTATAGAATCAGACACTGTAAAATATATTTCTACCTTGAAGATGATACAATTCAAGTGACTGAGCCCACAGTGAAAAATAGTGGCTTGAATCAAGGTATCTGTTTTTATTAGCACCATTTTTTCCCCTTTATATCTTTCTTCAGTATAGTCTTGGTCCATTCCAAAGGATACATAATGTGAGTTCTTATAGCTAAAATGGAATGTAAATGCACAGCTATAATTGTCTTTTCTGTTACAAATCCCAATGTGAACTTTTTTATTATCCTAATTTCTCAAGGTGTGAGTTTTGTAAGTCTGAATCCTCTCCTGTACTCGAACATACAATTTTTCTCTAATCTAGTGGTTTGAAATCACATGGTGGTAGGCTCTTTGTCAGTGTTGTGTCAGTCCTGCAAAAGCAATTTGTGTTCTAGATCTCCATTCCTGAGCCTGGCTCCTCCCAGCCTGGCACTGACAGGGAGTTCTGTGGCAGCAGCTCTGTAATTGTTCATGAGCTACTGCAGTGTCTCTGCCATTATTGAAGAGAAGAGTCTTTTATGCCTCTGGATTTTGGTTCTTTTATGATTAAAGTGCCCTTGGCACAATAATTCTTCTTTGATGCCTCTTAAGTTGAGAAGCTGCCTTGCCTCAGTGTCACAGCCCTGCACTGGGAGGACTTCAGGAGGAGGGTTTACTGAACTGATTTACTGGGGTATTATTGAACTTGGTTTATGTTAAGAAAATGTGATCTAGCCGTCAACATCCTGCTGCAGAGGGGGAACACAGCTGCTGCTTCTTGGTGTTTATGGGTCACTGCCAGAATTAGAAGTTTTCAAGGGATATAGTCCAGAGAAGCAGGATGTCTTGGGATGGCTGCACCTCCCAGTCCCCAAAGATGTTTTGTACATTTTATACATTCTTAGCACAGCAATTTTCAAAAATAAGTTAACCATTTAACTACTACTACTATTTTTTTCCCCAGATCAGCAAATGCTATCAATTTCTCTGTCTGCAGAGTAAGATAATATTTAAAGGTGTTATGTGTATCATTACTGTTAGGACTGGGATAAAATTGCCTGTGAATCTGGTACTTAAACTGGTACTGCAGGTGCTGCTGTCCCTGTGTTGAGTTGTTCTTGCCAGAAGTTTTGTAGGCTCAGCAACAGGGACTGATTTTGAATGCAGTGAAACATCATCCTACTCCTATCTGGGCAAGTGCTTTTTCATGTGAAGAAAAACATGTTGGAGCTCTTTCCCTTATGCCCTCCCTGCACCCATATGTAAGAGGTGGGAGACATCATTGGGTTTAGGCTTTCCTTTGTGTGCCCCAAGAGTGGGAGCAGCTGCTTCTGGGGTTTGTGGCTGAGAGCAAATGTCCACTGACCAAGGAACTACAGAGAGTCAGAGGTGATGCCTTTGAGAGAGAAGGTGGAAGCCAGATTCTTTAAAGCAGGATAAAGCAAATTCAAACCTGATTCCTTTGAAGGAGTTGTTTTCATTGTTTTTGTACTATGGTTTGTGCAGGCTGCCTCTTCAGCCCTAATGTTCCTGGCAGTCTAGTCGTCTTCCTCTGGTGACAGGAAAGCTACAATTTCCTCCTGTTTTCTTGGTTTTATCTTGTGTTAATGATTGTTGGAGTCACCTTTGATACTGGGCATAAAATTAACTGAATAGTATTGGAGAAACAAGAATTTTCTCAGTCTTCCATGCAAGGATATTTTGAAAGTCTCTATGAGATTGTCTGAATACTTTATGTGGTATAAATATATATATGCAACATATTTAGCTGGTGGATTAAAAATAAATGTTCCAGGATCTCCAAAGTGCACTTAGTTTATTTGTCACTGGTACTTGGGCTGGTAAGGAAGCTCTGTGTATTGGCTGTTTTTAGGAAGGAAGAAAAACTGTAGATTGAAAGGCCCAAGGACTATTTGGAATGTGTTTGGGCTTCACAGCTAATGCATAGATATGGAGTCTATAATTTACTGTAAACATCTACATAAATATTCTTGTTGTCCTAGAGATTAACATGATGTAGAGTGAAAGAGGTGATGGAGATGCCTAACAGAGGATTTTCTACTCACATGTACTTGGAGTGTGACTTCATGCTCCATAACTGAAGACCAGTGACAAAGTTATTATGTTAAGGCTCTAAATATTTGTTGTTGAATACATGCAAAAGCAATGTTTCTTAAAAAAAATACCAAATCATTAACTGCCAATCTTACAATTTTCAATAAAGAATTGTCCCATTTCCTCTTTTATTGTAATTCTATCTATCTATCTTACATTGTTCAAAATTTTTATCGTGACTGGGAATTTTTAAGCCCATACAGATCATACAGAAAAGGTCATAACAGGGTGAGGAGCTGAACTGAACTCAAGTTCAGGATCCTGACCATTATGCTGCTCTCTGCACATCTCCTGAAATACAACTTTTCAGTTCATTAAAATTCCAGAGATTTGTAGAGGAGATTTCAGCTGTAGGAGAGCTTGGGTTGCTAAAAGGCAAACTGCACTGAACAAGAGCGCACAGGTGTGGAGATGTCTGTGAAGAAAAAGGTGTGGGGACATCAGGAGCAGGATGGGATTGGTCTGTGTGAAGGACTGGAGAACTGCAGTGGCAGGAAAGAGGTTGTGTGAAGGAGGAACAGCAAAAACCAGTAATGGATAAAGTAGAATTGAACTGTTGAAGGCAGAAGGTGGTGGTGACCCTAACTTGGATGTTTGCCCTGACAAAAAAAAGATGTAAACCAGACAGCTGGGATGGCTGTTTTCAGGAGGCTTCTTGGAGAGAAGGCAGAGCTATGGCAGGGTAGATCAAAGGCAGATCTTATCTTGGCTGGTTAATGCCTTGAGGCCATGGGATTACCAATGCTTGTGCCATAACCCCCAAACAAGACTTTGATGGTCTGAATGGGTGTCCTTGGGAATAGTGGGATTGAAGAATTGCAGTAGTTTCCCTTTGTATTCTTGTAGTGTTTGTGGTTTTGCAGAAAGAAATTTGGAGAGACTTACAGGAAAATCCAGTGAAGGAACAGTGGTCAAAGAAGTTAGAAGAATTTCTAAATTCAATTGTGATTTTTCAAAATTAAAACAAATTGGCTTCACAGAAAAAAAAAAAAAAACAAACAGAAAATGTGCTTTTACCATTAATCAAAATCTCAAAGCAATGAAGTAAATGATCTGTGGGAAATGTGTCGGTGACTTTAAAAACTGCTTTATGAAATTGGCTGCTGTACTTCGACATGAATTTGGACTTACAAGGATGCTACTAAATAACTGAAATTTAAAATTCATTTAATTTTGGATATTGCCTTGCTGTTTGGAAAATATTAGAAACATTAGAAGAAATCTATATGGAGGAGGGAATGCAGAGACCTTGAACTTGAGAAACCAGAATCAAAGCAAGAAACAGCAGGACAATCACAGTGCACAAGGCCCAAGTCAAGATAAGGAGAGAAGGATGGTAAACTTGACCACATGACCAACTCCAAATGCTTCTTCCACAGCCAGAATGATAATTATTCTTTCAGTATAAAAGTATTCTCCCATAGAGAGCCAGGCTAGATATGGCAGTTGCAAGTGTTTTGTACGTCTAATTCCCAGTTAACAGGACTGTGGCTGGCTGATACTGTCTTATCAAAAGGTCATTTCTGTTCCCATGGGGTTGACTGTAGCTTCCAGTGCAATCCAGACCCTGCAAGCCAGAACAGAGTGGAGCAGCTGGCTGGTTTCCCCAAGGTCAGCCAGCTGAAAAAAGAGAGTGGAACTGCCTCCTGGCTGGGTTCCCAAGGCCAGCTGGCTGAAGAGGAAAGTACAAGTGGGAAAGTGAAGTTGCATCAGCTCCTCCAATATAACAGATTATCTAAGAGTTTAAGCTTCCCTCGAGGCCTTGAAATAATTGTGATTTTGCCATATTTGATGGTGGCCAAATCATGACCTTGCTATGTTCTGAGAAGGATGAATAAGTGAATGTAAGAAGCCTCCTTGTTTATTGGGATGAACTCTTTGTGTTGTGGGAATAATAGTGGTGGCTTCTCCTCCTTTCTGTGCAAGCAAAGCATTTACAAACTCCAGGTATTACTCATTCCTGTCCTCTCTCTAATGCACTTTTGATCTGTGCAGAGTCAGAGCTGTGCTGAGGAAACTTTGGATGCCACGTTATTTCTGCTGTGGAGCACAGAAGCAGCAGAGACCAAATGATTTGCTGCCCAGCTTCATTGTCAAGAGGCCTTCAGTACTAGTGAGATCTCCTTAAGCAGATCCTGGGGTTGCCAACTAATCCAAAACCCCAAGAGAAAAGAAGATATGCTACAAATTATGGTGTGGGAACTCACTGCTTCTCTGTGAGAGAAAAGCAGTACCTCAACTACCTCTCCAACAGCACAGCAGAGCACAGCTTTAGTCTGACCAGATGCAAATATTTAAATCAATCCTTGGTGGTGCAGTAAAGTGTCCTGCTCAATAAACTGACAATCAAAGAACCATCAGGAATAGTAACCCATCCTGAGCAACCTGAAAACTGCATGTCCAGATGCTCCTTGAACAGCTTGCAACATATTCCTAGATGAAATTTATTATTTTCCAGAAGGAAGAACAATTTGCAAAATGATGAGACCTAACCTCAGCTGATCAGGTTTTATTAAATTTCAAATTCAACATTATGAACTGTACCCTCTACGTGTGTACATCAGGCACAGTGATACCTAATAAAAGCGAAGAATTGCTAAAGATATTATCTTTACAAGACATTTTTCCATTAGCAAAGAAATTCTTCTCCCTCAGAACAAAATGGGTATGTGTGTTTCACCCTTAAAAGTGATATGAAAACAAGCTGAGGCCTATTCATCAAATCTGAGGTGAATATACTGTCCAAAACCACTTCATAATAGAAAATTATCAACCATTATATTTTAATTAAAGTGATGATTCAACAGGATTTGCATGCTCTGACTTAACCCATTATCTGTTGATTGACATAAGAATTAGCCCAAATCAGGTAAAATATTTAAAGTATGTGGTTTTTTTAAAGCTAATGCAATGCATTTTTACATCCCATTAACATGTGCTACTTCCCACATTTTCTAACATCTTTCATGAGGATACGTCTTAAATAGGTGTATAATATGCTTAAGCAGACAGAAGTTAAAGTCTATTTTACAATCAAAGGTCAGTAACCAGAATGTTTGATTTGGTACATGTAAAACATCAGGATGATGAATGGGTCTTAAATAATATTTTTAATGGGAATATAAAGTAAATCTGCTTTGTTGCTTTATTCCCCTGAAAAATTTAGGATATATTTTCATTGTAGGAATTAGAACTTAACAAACAGCTCTGATAATGTAGTAAGGAAAGATATTTAATTCAAATTAGTCCATAGGGAAATAAAGTGAACAATAAAGAATTTCCATGGACTAACCTAGGAACAAGGCCCTTTAAACACCAAGCAAAGCACACAGTGCTATCTTTCTCCCTTCTGCTCAGCCTCTCTTTATCCCCTCTCTCCCCAGGCCCCCCTTAAGTTGGTTCTAAAATTCTTGTAAGTTACTTCTAAAATATTTGTGGTATCCCTGAATCACAGGTTGGAAGGGATACCTTAACATTGTCTAGTCCATGCCCCTGCCCCAAGCAGAATCAGCTGGAGCCAGATGCCCAGCTGGCATGTCCTTTTGGCTTTCAAGTACCTCCAAGAATGGAGCCTTTGCAGCCCTTTTGGAGAGCCTGTTCCAGTATTTGATCATCTTCACAGTAAAAAAGTGGGTTTGTGTGCTTAGCTGGAATTTTGTATCTTTTAATTTGCTCTCATCCTCTCAATGGGCACCATGGAGAAGAGCCTGGCTCCATCTTCTTCATTCCCTCCTGTCAGGTATTTCTAAACTTTGACAGGTTTTTCCCACCTCGAGTCATCTCTGTTCCAGGCTGAACAGACCCAGCTCTCTCAACCTTTCCTCGTATGAAACATGTTCCAATCTCTTGCTTACAAGCAGTGAGTACTTTTGAAGCATCACTCATTTCATCAATGTATTCGTGAGTTTTCAGCTAATAGGCCAATAGCAGTTTCTTTGTCTTTTAATGTCTTTTAATCTTCAAAATGTAATCAAATTCAATGCTGTCAGGATAACAGTCCTTTCATTTAAAGACTATGAATAAGAAAATATAACTTTGTCGAAGTTAAAATATCTCTTTTTTCTCCTCTCTCCTTCTCTCCTTCCTTTTTCTTTTGGATAATGTTCCTGTTAGACTGTGGGTTGTGAGGTCCTGGCTCTGTATTTTTGAAATGGATTCTTTGCTTCAGACCAACAATCAGCCCAACTCACCTCTCTTGTCTCTACTTTCCATGTGCTCCTTAAGGAAGGTCAGTTCAATGTCCCTGCCTCCATGCTTGATAAATCACAGTTTTTTCCCTTGCTAGGGCAGTTTTTTTCTCTGGACTTAGATCTGTAGGGATCCTTAGAGCAAATATTATTTACTTAATGAATTAATTCTAACTGTTTTACAGGAACTATTGTTCGACGGCATCAGATTCCACTTCCACCTCCTCACGAGGATCAGTTCTATACTATATACCATTTCAATATCAACACAGAAGTAACCTTTTATGGCCGAAAATATAAGATTATAGATGGTGACATGTACACAAAAAATTTCCTGAGGAAGATAGGAATCAGAGTAAATCCTCCTGCAAGCCGTCCAGACGACCCGTACACCACAGAGCGGCAACAGGTCAGGAGAGGCAGCAGTAGTGAAAACTCAATTTGAATAAAACTTGATTTAAATGCATATTAGTTATATACATTACATGAATTATTTCTTTAATTTCAAATAGAAAGTAGCTATTTCAACATAGTAAATCCCAAGAGAAAACTTGGATTTAAAAATTTTGGTATCTGGCTCACTGTACTGTATAAATAATTCTCTCTTTATGTGTTCACACACCTTTTAAAACAGAACAAAATTAATTAGGAAAAATAATATAAACTTCAGTATTAAACTGAAAAGAAAAAAAAGTGTACGTATTACATATTCTACTGTAATTTACGTGTTCTACTTATAATTTTGCTTGAGCTAATCTAATGATAATAAACGCTTCTAAAGTGTTTAAAGGAAGATATAATTGGAATTGTGGTTCTAGCACACCCGTGGCTTCCTGCAGACTCCTTTCTGCTATTCATATGTTATCTTTCATCTTACCCCTACATGTTTTTAACAGCTCTTTGCATGTGTAAAGCAAATTCTTCTGCGATACAGAACCCAGTGCTCTGCAGTTTTAAGACTTGTGAGGTTTTATTTGCTACTCTCTTTTGTAAGTGTATGGGAACACAGATACACAAACATACACACCTCCAAAAGTCTCACTCACAACTCCTAGCTTCTGTGTGGATTCCCCTTTGCAGGATTTGTTTGGTTTTTTTTCTTTTCCTCTGGGAGTAGTAGTGGGAGTGATGTTTTCTGTTGGGAATAATGTCAAGTTCCTTCAGTTCTGTTTTTCTTGATTAATATGAGTGCAGATGTCACTTGACCTGACTCTTAGGACTGTTGGCCTACAATGTGCAGCCTGTGGTGACAGATCCAGCCTGGTCCTCTGAAAGCAGCAAATATTCCCTGTGTCTGTGGCATCCTTAGTGCTCCCAGTGAGAAAATTGCAGCAGGTCTCAGCAGCAGTAATGGAAGGTGACTATGACTGAGATGTGTAGGACAATTTCCATGTTTCTGAGGCACTCTCAGGCCAACACGTTGGTTTCTCTTCATTCACGGTGCCAGGCTTGTGCAGTCCCCCAGTGAAAAGCAGCATTTGTAATACATCTGGTTCTGTGTTGTGGTGACTCAGCCTGGCCAAGGGTTTCTTTTCCCTTACTCAGCCCCTGTAGGTAACAGCTGTGTATATAAACACATGCTGAGTTGTCTTGATACTGTCAGATTGTGTCAACATTATATGTGGTACTGCATAACCCACTTAGGTCTTATTTTTTTTTTAAATAACTAGCAAAACATTCAAGTGCTGGGCATATCAGTCCCTAAGGAGGATTGGGAGGGTAAAAAGGTTTGAGAAATAAGAGCTTCAGAACTCAAAGAATTACTGAAAATCTATGTCTTCATGTTCTCAGTTGTTGAGGAATTCCAAAAGAGTTATTTAGCAGGTTCTGGCTGCTTTGGCTTTCACTTTTCTGTGCCTAACTTGTGGAAGGTAATTTTTTTTATTGTCCTGGACTACTGTGAGCAAAATTAAATTGGTTTTCACTGGACTCTTAATACATGGCCAGAAAATGAAGGTATGAAGGAAGGTAAGGAATGGGATGGGATAGAAAATGAGGCCAGTGAAAAGTGCAGTAAACCATTTAGACTCATATTTCACAGAATTACAGAATAATTGAGGTTAGAAAAGACCTCTGAGATCATCAAGTGCAACCTGTGACCAATCCCCACATTGTTACCCAGCCCAGAGCACTGAGTGCCACGTCCAGGTGTTCCTTGAACACTTCCAGGGATGGGGCCTCCACCACCTCCCTGGGCATCCACTTCCAGTGCTTAACAACCTTTTCCATGAAGAAATTTCTCCTGTATTGTTGGAGATGGTGTTCCATGGATGATGATGGTGTTACCTGGTTCTGTGGCTGTGTTTGGTTGCTTACTGCATCTTCAAGGGTCAGGAAGGAGGAAAGAGAGCACTGGGAAGGTGAATAACTTGGTTCTGCTCTCCTTATTTTAAGATTTGATGCCCCAGAATAATGGGCCTTTTACCTTCCAGATTTTTAAGGCCAAAAGATCTGTTAGTGGATAAAGAGAAATTTAGACAATGATATAAACTGTCCATAGTCAATATTTTTGTCTGTTCAGACAGTTCAGCTTACATTGTCTCATCAATGTCTGTCACCATTCTTCTTTGGAAGCAGTTTTGTAGATGAAGTGGATTAGGATTATCTCGTCCCTTTTAATGCACTTTGGACATGTGGATTTTGACTTATGAAAAACACTCTGTTCAGGTCACCATTTATATGTGTGAACTAACAGTATAGAAATGCAGTCCTTGGACTGGGTCATCATCCTGGCACCCAGTTTAATGCAGTGCTACTGGTTTTGCAGCAACCATGACTGCAGGAAGCACTTTGTCATAGTCATCAAGCACTTTGTCATCAGTTGGAAACAATCTTTAGTTGAAGATTTGCTGTTCCTTTTCAGACCTCTGAATGTGGAGAGAACAAACATACCCAGTACCTGCCAACTGTATAACATGAATCAAAAGTTAAAAATCTATGTTTTAAAGTTGAAAGACAGAAAATACCAAGGGGAAAAGATTGAATTGATTCTTTACACCACATTATCCATAAAAAATAATTTTTAAGAAAGTAAATCAGGAAGAGTGATGCTATTTGGAGTTGTAGTCATCTGATTACCATGAGCAGTTTGTTGAAATATGAGCTATACTGTAAATAATTTAACAATTCTCTGATCTAGAGTACCTTGTTGCAAGAAAACCAAGGATTAAGACCAATTCAAATTTGTTTTCATATTTTTTCTGAGGGCATAGCAAACCCATAAATACTTCTCTGATAATGGCACAAATAGTGTTTCATGTGTTGTAATGGCATGGTGTCAGTTGAAAATCCTAAACCCATGTTCTAAAGTTAGACAGTACTATGCAGTCATGATCCTGTTTTTAAGAACAAATAATTAAAAATATGTTTCTCTTAATTTCTCCTTTACCAGAGACATCTGTTGAGCACAAATCCTTTGCGCCCTTATGAGCGCTTTGACACTTTGAAACAATTTCTGGAGTTTGATGGACAAGTGTTAGGCTTTTCTTGTGTGTGGAATGACCCAGAATCGAGGCTTTCTGGCCCACGGGAACTTGTTCTTCGTTATTATTTGTCTGATGACACTATTGACATAAGAGAAGTGTTACCAGAAAACTCAGGCCGGGATATAGTTCCATATTTCCTCAAAAGAGATAAGCTTCCAAAGGTGAGGAATGAAAATTTCAGATTCTTCTACTAATTAATAAATATTGAATGCCTTGTTTTGAAAATCCTGTATTAGGATTGTGGTGATATTTAGAAAGTGTTTTCAGAGTAATAATCAAAACTGCATGATTTAGGTTTTACACACTTATTCATATAGTAACTCAGTAAGTGATGGATAAATATCTTCAGCTTTTTGTGCTTAAACTAAAAGAAGCATTTAGGCACAGAGATGTCCTATGATTTTCTTTCTCCTATATTAATGTATTAAGGTAACTGTGTTAATAAAGCTCTGCAATAATGAAAGACAAGAAAATTAATTAATGTTGATAAGCTTATGTTAAACTGAGGTGAATTCAGACTTGATGTATGACTTATATTTGCAGCCTTTGGAAAAGTCAGTTTTAGTATTCTATAACATTACCGCTTCATAGCAAATCTAATGTGATTTCTTAAAATTGAGTTTCTGGGTTTGGGACCTTAAAGCCAGTTAAATCAATAGGAATCCATCAATAAGCTTTGTTGGGCACTAATCATGAGAAAGGCTCCACTGAGAGAAATCTTCACAGGGTTTATGTCCTCTGTAACTTGTTATGATTATAAAATTACTGATCTGGATACACTTCTGTATCAGTCCAGACAGATCCTGATGATAGAATAACATCGGCCGACAAATGGGATAAAATACTGGGAATATTTTCCTCCTTTCCTTCTAACACTGATAATCTATTTGTGCTGCCATAGATGTACATGAGATTTTATAATAAAAACCTACCAGCAAGATATTACACTTTTCTCACCTTGTAAGTCCTGTGTTCTGAGATGCTGATTTAGCAGTGGCTCTGTGGTTTCAGACCCCTTCTACCACTGAAGTGCATGTTGCAATTTTAAGGACTGGTTTCTTCCTCAGGAAATTTTGAGAATGGCAGCAGAGGAATCAAAAGTTGGGGTGTCAGGAGAGGTGGTAAGACAAAACACCTCATTTTGATTACCCTGTATCAGCAGTTAATTTGTAATTTAAAAAATGTGACATAAATATATATGAAATTTGCTATTACTGGGATAAATTACTACTGTAATTTAAAAACTCACTATGGAAACAAAAATACATCTTTGCTAACAGGATCATGCTGACATGAATCTCCTGTGTTTGTGCAGTGGATAGGACCAACCCTGAATGTTTCTTTGCATGTTTTTGTAATTATTACCAATCAAAAGAATAGCCTTCAGAGCAGATGTTAACAACGATGTGGTACTTTGGGTGTGCTGACCTTTGCTTTCTGTTTGCTCCCAAAAGAAAAGAGACTCTACCCTTGGAGAGGGAGTAAGTTTCTGAATGCTGCCTCTGGCATATGGACTGGCTTTTGGAATAAACATTGGCATTTGGAGTAAACACTGGCTTTTAAGTTTGGTTTGGTCTTTCTTCACTGTCACCCATATTTCTGAAGAGTTGGTCTCTTTCCTTGCAGAATGCCCCTGCTCCTCTGCATCATCCAGGCACCATCACCAATTACACACTGCTCAATGTGTTGGGAAAGTCAGAAAGAAACAAAGGCTATTATATTCGGGACACTCTGCAGGTCAGAAGTTATTGAGTGCCTCCAGCTGTTGAATGTCTTTATAGTAGTTTTTGTAATTTCTGTAGTTGTTATCCTCTACAACAAAGAGGGTTATTTATGGAATTGTGCTGCCACTGGGGAGTAGCTCAAGTGAGAACTACTAAAATTTACTTTATGTAAATCTCACATTTGTAAAAGTGAAAGAGCCTAACTTGAGGTGAAATATGCTTGCCAATGGACTTTGAATGTTATGTGCTAAATCACACACACCAAATTACCTGGGTTTTAAGAAAGGTTCTGTGATTCTGAGATTTATGGAACTGCTGTATAAATGTTCCTTCTTTTATTAGACAGGAGCGGTGCATCGGGAGTTTTATAAAGACAGTGACTTGAAAATAGGGGCAGTAATTAATGTTTGGGGAAGGCAAATATTACTCTGTGATTGTGATGAATTCACTAAAGAACATTACAGGAAAAAGTATGGAATTGGTAAGTAGTGATAATTATCCTTTCCTTATGAGAATTTTTTATACTTCCAAATTTAACAGAGCTCTCTTCAAATTTTATTACTGACAAAACATGTTCATTAAAACCTTTAGCAATAACAATCTGTTTTAGGCTGTTAACAGCAAAGCAGTAATTTTGCAGGTAATCCAGAAGGGCTTTCTTATACATTGCTCCATTGAAAACTAACACATAATGTACAGGTTCTGCTCCTAATGCCTCTGTTTGAAAACTACAGTGACAAAATAGTCATATGGATAGACTGCCATTTCTTATTCTGTCCCTCCCCCTCCCCTTCCAATAGCTGTATTTGCAGTCAGAAAATAATAAAGAGGATATAGTAAATTGGTAAGTAGAATGAGCTCAATTATTTCCCCTTATAGTATTTCATTTTATATGGATGTCAGAATCCTCACATAATAAGGTTTTCTGACATGACAGTTTTAGTCTATCACATTATTGGTTTTTACAATGCAGTTTTGTGTATTCTGGACCATTAGAGTGTGTATCCTGTGAAGTTTCAGCACTAAATTCTGGAAACATTTAGCAACTATGTCCATTATGGAAAAGCATTTTGGAAATGAATAACAATAGGGGCTTTCATTTATCTGTCTTTGAATGTCTCCAGTCAGACTTGCTAATGGTTCCATCATGGACATCTTCCTGCAAAAATGACTTAGCTATTTTCTAGCAGTCTGTTAATTCAATAAATATAGCTGAGCATCTAACTATTCAGAGATGGCTGGAAGCATCCTACTATTGCCTTTGCCTGCCACTGTGAAATAAAGCACATGAGCAGACTGTTACCTTGTGATCATATTGTGTGTGTGTATCAGAGCTTGTCTGCTGCATTGGGGGAATTAAATGGTGTATCATTGCCATTCAAACACTAAATTTCTTAATTGGCAAAATATTTCTCATTAAGACTTTCTCAATGATACCTTGGCATGTCTGTACCAAAGTAAACCTGTTCTTGCCAGTGTGGGAGGAAGCCATGTTCAATAACCATGATATTATCTGTAATAATAGCAGATTTAACTCTAGAGATGCAAAATAGGGGGTTCTGCTCTGAGAATTTCTTCAGCCAAGACCACTGCTGCTTTTTGACAGCAATATCCTCTGTCTGAGCAAATTATCCCAAGCAGAGAATGGGGACTTCTCACTCAGGGCAGGCAATAAATGAAATGCAGCTGACCATCCTGGATCAAACCAGCAATGAAACCAAATGATACACAAAGGCAAAGGGCCTTCCCCTCCTCTAATACTGGCCCAGTAATTGCTGTTTATGTCTCTGATGTTAAAGTTAGGTGGTTTGCAAGTTAGGGGAATTCAGAAGTTGCTGATATGCAGAATTACAGAAAACTGGGACTGTAGGTGGTCTAGTCTGTTCCTGTTCTGCAGGAAAGGAGATTACTTTGCCTCCTGAGGTATCCTGTCCTAACCTTATAGTTAAAAGTGCTGCTTAAAAGCTACTCTGAAGCTGGTTTGCATAAACCGAGGGTAAAGTTTTTCTCTTACCTCTGTTGGACTTGGGGAACAACGGCCCAGTATCCTCTTAAAAATAACCTTGTACATATTTGAACACTATTCCAATACAAAACATTACTCCCCTGCCCCCATCCCAGGCCATTTGCTGCTAAGGGAAAACCTTTCAGTCTTTCTCCATAGTCCATTCTTTTCTATCTGTGATAATTTTTCTCAGTGCTCTCTCCATTTGCTCTGCCTCCTTGACACCAAACACACAAAGAAGTGCTCTAGCTGAGACCTTTGGGAAGCTGGGAAGTGTTTTACACATACCTTTAAGGATATATGATGGCAGAGACTCTGGCTAACACAGAAAACCATCCATCTTGATGCAACCTATCTTGTTCACAGACAATACTTTCTTAGAGCTAAGGGATTCACACACTTTGCTGTAAAATTCTTTCCTGCTTTCCTCACAAGGATTAAAAAAATCTAAGTATGACTTTTTAACTGGAAGGGACCAGGAGTAGAATCAGAGTAGGTTTTGGCTTAGAACCAGGTTTTTAGAGAAAACTAGTGAGTGTTCATGTTTTACTCTTAGTGATTTATACATTTTGTGTGTATCTGTGGATGTACAAGGTACTCTCAGTGGGCTCAGTCCCACAAAGTGCTCGGAGTTCCACTCTGATCCAATTAAACACTGGAATGGACTTAATTGCAGTTCCAGTCCAGGGAGACCATTTACTTGAGCAAGAGTAAGCAAGTGGATAAATTAGTTCTTACATCAAGGCACAGTACTCAGCACCTCATGGCATCAATCCAGCTGTTTTGTTATTGTGTTTTTACATTACTCCCCTTCAATTTATACTCTTCTGCCAAAGCCGTTAAAGAGGCTAACATTTATTTTTGAGTCTGCAGTTTCAGCACAAGTTGCTTGTCCACGGAATTTGCCTTTTAGGAGAATGAAGAGTAGTTTAGATTCCTCTTGAAGATCATGATATGTTTCAGTTGTGAGGTTTGGCTGTTTTAATATTTTTGTGAAAAGCAGAGTTTTTCCATGGATAAACATAGTTAATGCTCTTCAGCAGGAAGCTGATGGCATTACTGTCACCTAGAAGTATTATGAATGCAAGAGAAAATGCATTAATGTGTGAAGTTACCTGTCCAGACTTGCTACTGCAGGCTCAGAGGAAGAGAAAAAGACTCTGTATCCATGTAGGTGTTGTTGTCACGCTGCAGAAATGGGATTTAGGCTGATGTGCAATGAGGGAAGTTGGTATTTGTCCTTCTCACTTAATACAGAATCTTAGCACAGGGTATAAAGTATTTTTTCTTAAATAACAGATTACTCATGATGGAACAAAACCAGGAAAATCTGGTTTCCTACTGCTTTCTCTTCCCTGTCCCAGCACCTCCCAAGCCTGGCTGTTGAGCCTTTCCACAGCACCCTGCAATCCCTCTCCTGTCCTGGCTCTCCACCCCTCCCACCCCCTCATTTCTCAGGCTCTGGCCCTGACCCGCTGCCGGGGCAGAGCCGTGTGCTGTGGGCCAGGCAGCTGCTCCTGGATAACAGGGAGAACAGCTGACTCCTTGCTTTCCCCTCGGCGGGGCATTAAAACCTGCTGCCAATTTTCACTAGGTCATCAGAGGTCAGTGTCTCTGGTGTTTAACCTCTCCGCCACACGTGGTGGAGACTGAGCAGAAGCTTCTAAATATACTTGTGAATATACAGAAGCCCTTTTTTGTCCAGGTAACTGTAATAATCATGAAATAAAACTGTAAATGGAAATTTTCTTTGAATCAGGATAAACACTGTCATGTTTCAGCTGTATGGACTCTTCTGGGAGCACTAGGTTTTCTTTAATTCTGCATGTAAAAGTTGTGGACATGTTTTTTTTGCCTTCTTATTTTACTTCTTACCTCAGTTGTGAAGCAGACTCTCACTAGAAGCAGGTCTCAGCTGTTGTACATCTCCTCTGATGTACAGGGAATGCCATGCTGACTGCCATTTCCCCAGGTTATCACCACCTCTTCATATTGTCCAAGTCTACTGGGATTTCTCTCTCCTGTTCCTGGTTTTAAATGCTCAGAGGTGTCTGTCCTCTTCCTCTGAAAGTGGAATTTCTTTCCTGCTTCTATACACTGATATTCAGTATAGTTATCATTCTAATCCAAAGTATGTAGCACTTGGCCTCTTCCTTGAAATACAGTCTTATCTAACACATGATGGTTTTCTTGCAGCTCTTTGATGAGGGCAGAAGGTAATCTCACACTCTATACCAGAATCTCAGAATGTATATTGAAACTGAAAGCTGACAAGCTCATTCAAGCTGGTTTAATGCTGCCTCTCTGGCATCAAATTTTTTTTTGAGGAATTTAGTTTTTCTTCCTAAGAAGGCTTTGCTATCTTCAAATTGTTTATATGCTAAAGATGTGGCTGGAGCTGTTTTGTTTCTTGCTGTTCCCAGTTCACCCAGGTTTTGATGTAGTGAGAAAGCAAACATGTGATCCATGTTTGATAAATGAGGAGAAATAACGCCCCAAGTTAATGCAGTAACAAGGGCTGAGACTATCCATGGCAAAAATACCAAAAATTCTTTCTGGAAGTAGGAATTTGTAACCTTGGACTTTGGCTTTGTCCTCTACCCACTCTAAATTCACACTGTAAATGTTACAGCCTTGAAGAATAGAGCATTGATTCCTTTTCTAGACTGGACAGAGGTAATTTTCTTAAACACCAGTGATCACCTTGGGAGGAGTGCATTTTGTGTGTAAGTGCCAGCTGTCTGTCTGATTCTGCCCTATTACTCTGAGGCAGAGCAAAGATGAAATGAGTTTTGAGATTGGGTAGTTGGCTCTTCTCAAGTTGCAAAACTGAGTTTTTGACAAGTTTTGTAACCTTTATTTCTCCGTGGCAATTTCTTTCTGAATTTCCTCATTCACAGGAGAGAATATGAATACATAAGCCTTTAAAATTCTGGAAAATATTGGTGAAACAAAGCTGGATGTTCGTATTTTTCTCATTACTGAACCTAAACAGGTGACGTTTGGTCTCTTGTCCCAGGTAAGAAGTGACAGGACAAGATGAAACAGCCTCAAGTTGAGGAGGTTTACATGGGAGATTAGAAACCATTCCTTGACTGGAAGGCTTGTCAAACTAGAATAGGCTGTCCAGGGGAGTAGTGGAGTCACCACTTCTGGAAGGGTTCAAAAAATGTGTAGATGTGGCATTTAGGGACATGGTTTAGTGGTGGACCTGACAGTGCTGGATTAATTGTTGGACTTGGTGATCTCAGAGATCTTTTATAAAATTAGTGATTCTGTGATTCTATGAATGAAACAAGATCATTTTACTTCAGGGATGAGATGGGAACCAAAAGGGCTGAACTTGCCTTTGAATTTCACTTACTCCAAGCTTCACTTGTGAGGGATTCAACATAACCTCCAGGGATAAAACATTATTCCTCTTAATTTATAATTCCCTTCTAGTTTATAAATCTAATTTTCATCCACATGTGTCAAAGTTTACAAAAGGGGAAATGCTTTAGCGTCCCTTAATGAATGCCTTATGCGTGGGTGTGAATGTGCAGACTGTGACCAGCGTGTAAACACAGGAGCTTCTTGTCCTCTGCTGCCAGGGGTCCCGCGCAGGTGCCCTGGTGCTCCGAGCGCTTCTGGAAGGACCTGTGACACCTGACCAAAGAGATGGGGCCTATGTCTGCCAAAATAGGCTGTTCTATATTGCGTAATTAAAAAATTAGCGCTCGGGTTGATGAGCAGCATCAGCCCCTCGCCGTCTCCGCCGCGCCGCCACCGGGTGGCGCTGTGGGAGCGCGGAGCCGCCGTTCCCGGTGCCGCTCCCGGCGCGGGAATCGGGAATCCAGCGGAGAATCCAGCTGGGAATTCAGTGGGAATCCAGCAGGAATCCAGCGGAGAATCCAGCCGGGAATCCAGCGGGAGTCTCGCCGGTGGATCCTCTGTGTTACCTGCGGTGCTCAGCTCCTCTCGGCATGGGGGTTTGCTTTCCCCCTCCGTCTATGCCGATTTACAGGTTCCTTGTTTATGGTATCAGGAATTGCCTGTATCAGGCACATGCTGTGGAGCTGTGAAAATGTGGTGTTTTGGTCACAAAGAGTGTTTAGAAAATAGGGGATCTCATAAAGTTTAGCGGGATTCTCATGAGGTTTAATAAGAACGAGCAAGGTGCTGCATGTGAGGTGTGGCAACCCCCGGGGTCAGTCCAGGCTGAGGGATGAGCAGATCCAGAGTCTCCAGGCTGAGAAGGACTTGGGGGTGCTGGTGGTGGATGTGGGGCTGGACATGCCCCGGCCCTGTGCCCTCTCAGCCCAGAGGTCAAGGCTGTCCTGGGCTGTATCCAAAGCACCAGGCAGCAGGTGAGGGGGGGGGGATTCTGCCTTTCTGCTCTGCCCTTCTGAGACCCCCACCTGCAGTGCTGCATCCAGCCCTGGGGCCCAGCACAGGAGGACATGGATCCATTGGAGAGAGTCTAGAGGAGGCACAAAGATGATTAGAGGGAAAGAGCACCTCTCCTGTTGGGAATGGCTCAGAGAATTGGGCAGTTCAGCCTGGAGAAGAGAAGGCTTTGGGCTGACCTAGTTGTGGCCTTTCAGTACCTGAAGAGAATGGACAAGAAAGATGGAGAGAGATTATACAAGGTCCTGGAGTGACAGGGCACTGTGAATGGCTTCAAACTGACAGAGATTAGATATTAGGAGGAAGTTCTGTGCTGTGAGGATGGTGAGGCACTGGAACAGATTGTCCAAAGAGGTTGCAGATGCCCAGTCCAGAGCAGGTCCAGAGAAGGGCAGTGGAGCTGGGGAGGGTCTGGAGCACAAGTCTTTTGAGGAGTGACTGAGGGAGCAGGGAATGTTTGAACTGGAGAAAAGGAGGCTCAGGGGTGACCTTATCACTCTCTACAGCTCCTTGATAAGAGGCTGGAGTCAGGTGGGGCTTGGGCTCTTCTCCCAGGCAGCCAGCAACAGGATAAGAGGACACAGTCTAGAGCTGCTCCAGAGGAGGCTTAGTTTGGACATTAGGAGAAAATTCTTCACAGAAAGGGTAATCAGACATTGGAATGGTCTTCCCAGGGAGGTGGTGGAGTCACCTGCAGGTTTTTAAGGAAAGACTGGGTGTGGCATTCATTGCCATGGTCTGATTGACAAGGTGTTATTCAGTCATAGGTTGGACTTGGTGACCTCAGATGATGTAATTGATTCTGTGATTCTGTGATCCCTGGAAGTGTTCAAGGACAGGTTGGATGGAGCTCTGAGCAACCTGGTCTAGTAGAAGGTGTCCCTGCCCATGACAGGGAGCACTGGAAAGAGGTAATCTTATAGGTCCCTTCCAGCCCAAACCATTCTATGATTCCATGATTCTATGTTTTTTGTGCATATTTATACTAGTACATGTTCTTTCATGGTCAAAATGGCTTTAAAAATTTCTGAATGGTCTTTCTTTGGGCTTGGCCTTTTTGCTTCTGAATCACAGAAAAGGCACGTGTAGTTTTTATGGAGAAGAATGTTGCTGTGGTTTTGCAAAACTGCTTTTTGACTGATTTGGGTGAAAGTATCAGTTTTTTGAGTCATATTCTTCTAAGAAGTAAAGGCTAAAGGAAAACTCGTGTTTTCAGGCTAAAGAAAAACTCTGTCATCTTTATTTTTCAACTCACACTGCTGTTAGACAAGTCAGATTTTAGGAGTGGTGTGCTTTGATCTTCTGATATAGCCATGTTTAAAACATTTTAATCACAAACCAGTTCAGTGTTCCAAGTGACAGCAGTTTTGTCATGCTCCTCTGTTTGCACTGAAACCCATGCTACAAGTTTAGGTTATCCATCTTGCATCAGTTCTGGGTATAAAAGTGAGGTTTTAAAGAAAAAAAGTCTTTATTTCATGGAATCTATTTTATACACTGTTCTGATATCTGTTATATTCCTCTGACCTGAGGCTGAGCCTGTGCTGAGCAGGAGAACCTCCTGAGGATAACCTGAGTTATCCTGTGTTCCTGTGGCTCATGTCTTCCTTTGCCTCAGGTCTGCCCATTTGCTTTCTCCCCTATGCAAGTTCCTTATTTTCCTCTCGCCTGTTCCATTTTCCATTAACCTCATTTAGGGAGCAGATTGAGCTCCTCTGTTAAGTTTTGTGTGAGTGCACTGGAAGCTGGAAGCAGAAGGGCAGTGCAGGGGTGCAACAAGGGGCCAAATGGGACAAGATTTTCAGCAAGAGAGGAGTAATGAGGGTCAGGGAAGCAGCATTTTGGGAGCTTCCTATGTGGGAACTCAGTACAGCTCCCTGACCAGATGTGCCTCTACTGAGGCAGGACAGCTCCTGCTGTGTACCTGGGATTGTCAGGACTATTGAGTCTGGGGAAAATGAGGAGAAAAAAAAAAAGCTTCCAAAACTCTGGATATAGTGAGCTGTGGGCTGACATTACGGGCTTTAGTGTACCAAAGACTTTTTATATATGTATGTTTTAAATAATGAATAAAATTTTATTTATTTTCCTCTGGCCAAAAGCACAGGGCAGGAAACTCACAAGCCAGTTATTTACTTAATCATGTTATCTCAAAGGATAAAACTGAAAAATTAATTTAGAATTTTTAATTTACAATTTTATCCCATTTTGAAACTGTATTTGTCTTTCCTTTTGCCTGTGTATCTTAATGATATTTTTCAAACATTTTAAAATTATAGATGAAATCCTGAAACCCTTGAAGAAATAATTTTGCTGTTGGCTTTATGGAGTCTTTTTCTACCCTGTAACAGTAGGAGGGATCCTGGTTTGACTTTGATCAGTGGTCTGTTACAGAAATAGGCTAATAAATATTCATATTGGAAGTTTAAATCCTTGGTAAAAATGCCTTAATCACAGCAGTAACAAATAAGTTTTATTCTCTTTGCTGCAGTGGATTTCACCCCGATTCAGTATAAGACTCCACCACCTCCAGAACCAGAAAAAATTATTCCTCCTTATAATGGATTTGGTTCTGAAGAAGATTCTTTGTGCTCCTGTAGGGGTGTGGTTGTCAAGCCTCTGCATAAGGATTACAGGCAATTCTTAGTGAAAGACAGGTATTTTGTGTGAAAAATAGTTTCAATGTTTTAAATGACGTATTTTTGTGAAGGAGATAAATGTCAGGTGGGGAAGTAATTTTTTTCAGCAAAATATACAGCTCATCAGACTTTAAGGGGCAGGTGCATGAGGCCTGGGTCAGGGACATGGATTTTTCTGCAAACTGAAAAATTTCTCTTTGGAGAAGGCAAATATATGACCCTTCCTTCCCTCTGCTGTCTTCAGTGGGAGTTTGAAGGAAATCTTAGTCGAAGCATTAGTCAGGAAATTTGTATTATCCAGCAGACCAACACCGATTTTTTTTTTTCTGTTTGACATTCTGATACTTACTTTTTTTTTTTTTTTTTGTCAGCTGAATTTCATGCAGTTTACTGCAGCACTACTAAAGATTTAATGCTTTATTTTCCATTATGTGATGGTTTATCAGGCAGCAGTTGTTGAAGCCAAAGCAAAAAAACAAAGTCTCCTGCTAAAGATTCACCTGGAGAACCTCTGTAAAAGAGGAAAGCTATTAGAAAAGGCTTGGGAAAGTATTGATAATGCATATATAGACACTTGCAATTATTTAAAACACAATAACTTAATAAATATTCAACTAGCAAGATCATCTGTTGGACCTGAACTTGTGGGAGATAATCCTAGTATGAATTGCTATTCAGAATTTGGTTTGAAAATACATGTACCTAAATGTGTTCTTCCTTTATAAATTTTCTAGAAGGAAACTTGGGGCTTGCTTTGCAACTCAACTTGAATAAAAATTATTTCCAGACCTGTGGCAGAGAAATAATTTTCCCCTGAAAATTATTCCTTTCTATTTGGCTGACTCTATCTGGTTCTGTTAATTTAAGCTGAAAATGGTTTTTGACAAAGTAGTGAATCTTATGCCATTTTCCTTCTTGGTGCAGTAGTAACACAATTAATGTACATTACAAAACTCAGGAAAAGGAATCTCTTAAGGGTGAGAAGTTTTCTCACACTCTGTTTTTGATTTCTTACCTGTTGCTTTGCTGTTTTAGGTATGGCATGGATAGTAACATACTGCGCTATGCAGCGAAACTCGTCACGGACAGTCCTATCGACAAGGATCGGAAATTCATTATCTCCTTCTTCCTGAGGGATGACACCATTTTCATTTTTGAACATGCAGAGAGAAACTCAGGTGAGATGTAGCAATGTCTGTAATCAGCCCCAGTTCCCCTGCTCATTTGGTTAGAATTTACAGTAAACATTGTGGCCAGACTCAGCAGTAGCAGAAGCAGGGAAGTGGAGTTTTAAATGCAATGGGAATTACATCAGCAGGCCTGCTGCATTATCTTGCATAGCTGGATGTCATAGTAATTAATGATCTTCCTCACTCAGAATTACATCGTTCATTGCATGACAGTACTTCACAATATCCTTTGGGAACTGCAAGTGTAATGCATTAGAACTTTTATTACATTTTAATTTGAAAATCTGACCTTTACACATTTGCTTTTGTTGTGGATAACATACAGGAATAGTATTGTAACTGATGATAAATAGGGACAGGAAATGTAAGACATCAAGAATGAAAGACTCAATCTTTTGTTTTGCAAAATTGTGTCATGAAACCTATACAGCATCCATTGTATAGAAGCAGCTCATGAAAGCTAAACAGCTACAACACTTTCTAACATACTTTGCCATTAATCATAGAGTGCTGAGCATTGAAAGAGGGAAGATTACCCTGTACTAGAGTCTGGATGTGTGTTTGTGTACAATACTGAACTGTGTTCCAAGAGCCAGACCGACAGTGTTTAAGTGACAAATAAATGCTTTGTTACTTCTCAGTTGCTTGACCACATTTATCCTATTGCTGGAGCATGGTCGCCAAATGTTGTCATGTTTAAATTCTTTTGCCCACTGTTGCCTGTTTCAGGCTGCCTCCAGCTGAGGATAGGAAAGGTTTTGTGATTTTCAAACATCTTTTTATTTTCCTGAAGTGTCTTGTGCTCAGATGGAAGGACACAGCAGTGGGAAGGATGTCAGGAAGCATTCTGTAATTCAGAGAGATGGGGGAACTTTGGCTAAGCATGACCCTCTTGGAGAGATTAGTGTCTTTCTGTGAAGCCCACTAAACATCTTCAGCAACAGCTTCAGAGCAGTTAACATCCAGAAGTGCTTTTTCAATCCAAAGAACCTCTGATGGCATCTCTGCTTGTATCCAACTATATTATGAGTGCATAGATAGGGACCTCACCCCCAGCCAAAATACAAGCAACTCTCTGAGAACTGTTCTGATAAGGTGTAGAGCTCCTACTTAGGACTTGAATGAGCATTCTCAGTTAATCCTGCTCTATTACAGCATCAAGATTTAGCACTTTTATGGCAGCAGTGTCTTTTTATTAATATTTTATTCACTTCCTGGCATCCAGTGGCCTGAAATTTATGCAACTTCTTTTGTTGCAGCTACATACATACACACACATACACACACACAGACACTTATGTATGTATTTAATATGTAATGCTGCTGTGAGGCTCAAGAGCAGCTCAGTTCTACAGCAGTGAATGACTCGTGATTGGCATTTTTTATGTCTGGAGACATAAATGATGCTAAAGGTGCAGCTGCACTGTTAAATTAAAGAAGTCCAGGGAACAGTTTGAATCCTGGACCCCAAGCAGATCTACTGCCTGTTCAGTCACTTCTAGCTCTCCATTGCACCATTCCACCCAGACAAGGCCCCAGAGAGCCTTGAACACACAGTAATAATGGCTGTGACCTGAGACCCCAGATTTATCCCACAGCACCCAGAGAAGAGCCAAAGCCACACACTGCAGAGCAGATGTGGTCAGCTGCTCAAGCCACCAGCAGCATGAGTGCCAGGCCAGAGATTACTGCCTGCATTCCTTTCATTTTGGAATGAGAATTTGTGCTGGGATTTCATTTGGAGCCTGTTGAACATTGCTGGTCAAATAAAATGAGAAACAATTAATGGGCAAATTTGCCCACTAATAGTAACGAATGCTTCAAGACACATATGAAAGACATATGTCTGTAAGTGGAGTTTTGACTTCACTGGGTTGTTAAAATGGATGGAATAGCTGACTTTTAGAGGTCGTAGAAAGGTGAAATGGAAGGATGTGGCTGAGAACTGACCATAGGAGAGTTTAGTGAGAGCAGCATTGAAGAGGCAGGATAAAGAGTAGGGATGTGTTGGAGGAGGTAGAGCAGCAGTTGGAAAGAGGCCTGGGTCTGCAGAGGTTTATTTGTTCCCACCTTACTTTTCTTTCTACTTTTTTCTCACTATCCCTCCCTCAGTCATATCTGAAGGAAAAGTAAATGAGTTTCTTTAATGTTAAGAATGAGAAGGATTTGCAGAGGTCAGGTAAGAGTGGCTAAGAAAAAGGAGTAAAGGCCAACCTGGCCATCCTTTTTGTGCATGGGTTCAGAGGGCCTATTTTTGCCTTTTTATTTACATGAACTGGTACAAATTGGCAAGTAATGCTTCAAATCCCAATCCTAAAATGGAAGTAATGAGTTGCCCTTAGTTTTCTCCATCCAGCAACCTGAGGTTTCAGAGAAGTACTTCACTCTAATATTAGTAACACTGAAACTCTGAAATTACCGTGCTGGCCATTTTGAAGCACTTCTTGAGATGGGGATCAAAGCATGAGAACTTTGGCTCCCCATGAAGAAGATCACAACCTCTTTTTTACTCAGTGTAAGACCCAGCCAACAGCTGTACAAACACCTGCAAACTCTGATCTGATCTTAATGGAAGAGGGTCTTTCGTGGTGGTGTTTATTTTGTGCTTTGAGCCTGGCTTTTGTAGATTTCCATCAAAACTCCTTATCAGGTTTCAGTGTAAAATCTCTAACTTAATGAGATATTTTCAGTCATTTTTCTTTATACCACTTGTAATGTATTAACCTGCAACATTTAAAAAACCATTATGGGACAGAAGTAGGTTTCCAATATAAGTGTACAATTGCAAGGAAAAAAAGCAAGAGTGAATTTGCAATCTTACAGAGACATATTAAATATTAAAAACAGTTGTCAAGATTATATAACCTAAAATTTCTTATTTGTTTTTATAGCTGGGTGAAAAGGAATGTGTTAACGTTAGAGTCACATTAATGATTTGAATTGCTTTTTTTTTTATTCAAACAAGGTCTGATGATTACCATAGTGGAGGGTTTTTTGTCTTTTTATGGTGCTAATAAAGCAATTAAGACTGACATCTGCTCCAAAATCTGATTTAATAAGTAGTTTGGGTTTCACATTCATTTATAATTTTGACTATAAAAGGCATTTGATTACACTGTTCATCAGCCTTTTATTGGACTTGCATCAGTACCTGATAGTAAGGCATCATTAAATGTTACTAAAGTAAGCTTCTGGCTTTTGGCTTGAAAGCTGAAATATCAACAGGAAGCAAACCCCAGAGTTGTTGTAGGGCACATATCCCAGTGAAACTAAACATGTGACAGAAGGTTTCCCAGAAAGCTTGGTACATGCAGTACAGTCCTGTGATACACCAGAAGTTAATACAAGAAAGTGAAATGTTCCTTTCAGCATCTTACCTACCCTTGAGTACCTCATGCAGTTTCTAGTGACACAAATAAATTCATTATACTGTGAAAAGGAATCATGTGACATACCTACCTCACAAAGCAAAGAGTAGATCACAGCGAAATTGCATTGGCAGAACAATTTAAAAAATTTCAAAAGCCCTTTAAAAGAAGTTAGAACTTCAGAGCATCAGAATTCACAATCTTTGTAGGACAGTGCACCTGTAACATTAAAAAAACCTTGTGGTTTAAAAAAAGTTCATTTTTTAACTTCATTTAAAAAAGTTGTGGTTTTTATTTTACTTTTTTCTGCTTTTAACAGTTTAAGGATAATTGCCTGCATCTTACTTTTTGGATCTTAGGTTTCTCAAGAGCCAGCTCCAAGGCTGGCAACAGGGTTATGGGAACGAGTTGAAGAGGCACATTTCTGTCCCATTTTAAAGAAAAGCAAAGCAGAGAAGGTTTTTGGCAGGCATTCAAATGAGACATGTCACACAATGTGCACAATATAACTGTTGCTGTGGACACTGGCAGAGACAGTCCTTTTAGCGTGAGAGGGAGAGGAAGAGAGTGCTCTGAGACAGGAAACTGGAGCACAAAACATGGTATTTAACTACAAATCATCTGGTTTGGGGTATCTTTTTGTTGATGGCTTGGAGGTTTTGTGTGTGTGTGTGGTTTTTTTTCCAAGTAAAACCGTAATTAATTATTTTTAATTCTATTCCCATAGGAATAGCTGGTGGGAAGTTCTTGGAAAGAAGTCGCATTAAGAAGCCTGGGCAGGAACTCTTTAAGAGTGAGCCATCTGAATACTACAAGGCTCGGGATCTGTTTGTTGGAGCCAGGGTTTGTTTCCATGGTCACAACTTTCTTTTGGTGGATGCTGATGAATACACGTTCAACTACATGGAGAGGAATGCAAATGAGGTGAAGCAGGCTCTTGTTCATTTCTATTATGTCTCAAGACTGTGGTTTATCCATATATTTGTCAGAATTATTTATACTATTTCCTTAGCCAAAGTTCACAGCCCAGTACTCTCTGTCTAGCAGTGGATTTAGGAGATGCCAGCTGGGAGTGCATGCATGTCTGGCCACTCTTTACTGTCCATTCTCTTTTCCTTTCTCAGAATCCACTGGGTCTGCATTAGGCATTGTGACAAGGGATATCCCTGCCTCTTCCTTCTTGAGGCTGTTTATGAACCTCTTGTCCCTGAGCTGATCTAACCCTTCATGAACCTGCAAATACTGTCAGCTTCCACAACTTTCTGTGGCAGTAAGTTGAAAAGTTCACTGCCTGCTATGAAAAACAAATATCTGATAAAAGAAATGTCTTTAATCTGTTTTAAACCAGCCTCCCGCTAGCTTCAAGGCCTGTTCTTCTGTTCTGGGGTTTGGGGAAGATCCCATTAACCTTATGCACCACCTTCATAATTTTGTAAATCTAAGACATTCTTCCCCTTCAGCCTAATCCTGTTCTGATCCTAAAGAGTCTCACTTTTTTTAGGCTGTCCTTGCAAAGTAACTGTGAGATGTGGAGACTGGAACTGTACAGTACTCCAGATGTGGACACATCCAATTTAGTCTTACTGATGAGGTTATTTTATGTCTGATTTGATTTTTTGGCTTCATGTACATTTTTCTGCCAAAATGTTTCCTTGTAATATTAGAAATTCATATCACAGTCAGGAATTCAAGCTTACAGTGTTTATTGAGTTTTATTGTCTTTTTTTTGTTGCCTTCAGAGGGGAGAGCAACAATAAATTGTAAGCTGGGGTGCCTCCGCTGCTTTATAATTTAGCACAATGGTGCAATTTTTTTTTGTAAATCATTGTGAATTAGCACCATCTGCCTTCCCTGGAACAACAAGGAAGATCTGCAAAATGCTTGTGGATGTAAAATGCTAAGGCTGCTAAATGCTTATAGCAGTAAAACACAAAGCTTAAACCTTAAAAATAAAATCCAGAGTGTTTCCTTCCTGCTGGACTGTTTCTCCTCCTGGTAGATTCAAAACCAAACCTATTCTCCAGAATGCAGAGCTTATCCTTAGATTGTAAATGTTCTTTGGAATGTTGTTTGCATTGATTGTCCTGGATCAAATGGAGGAGACTTTAGTTCTCCAGACAGAATGATTGTATAGTATCAAAATAAAATCTACAAAATGGAAAGAGACAACATTGAAAATACATCCTTAAAGTGAATTTTGAAAGATTCTCTGCACAATTAAGGTTTTAAGGCAGCTGGTAGAAAAAAGAGTTGATTCTCCCAATGGTAGGTGCTTCACTCACATCCTTTGACTAGAGCTCCAGAAGTTTGCCTCAGTTCATCAAGAGATCACATACTTAAATCACAACAACTTCAGCAATCACTGGAGAAGATCAGAGCTGGAAGATTGTTTGGAAGAGGGGGATTATAATTTAAAGATGACTATTTGTTAGTTGTTTCTAAAATTAGAAAACAAATGATTTTCCTTCTGAATAGACAAGAGGTTCCATTTCAGCAGAACATATCAGTATGTTTTTTGAAAACTGGCAAAAGAAATCTGTATGGAATGTTTTTTTCATAGAAATTGCCATTTTGACCACTGTTCTATAGTCATATGGTGATTTAGATGAAATATTGATGAATAATCATAGTGCAGGTGGATATTGAAAATTTGTTTGACACCGTGTAAGACAGTTAGAAAGCTTTAATTTTCTGTTTCAAGTTATACTTATTATATTGTTTTTATGTTAAGGGGAGAGAAAAATCACAGAGTCTTGTAATTTTAATTGCCACCTTTACTGAATGTAACTTCAAGGACCTAGTTCAAAACTTTTTGGAACTTCTGGGTTTTTTTTCAATTTGAGGGAAAAGTATTTACTTAGAAAAGGTAGGTTTGCTTGCAAGACAGAATATGTGTGTTGTGTACAGTCCTACTGTATTATCCAAGTTTGGGAAGGACTGTTTCAAACAAGGCATCACTGGAAGGGAATTCAACGTCTCTGAAAAGTCTCAATTATTCTAACTTTGCTGTCTGCTGCAGCACAAACATGGAAAGGATTTTACTTCCATTGAATTCAGCATAATAACCTCTGACTTAAACAAGACAATCAAACCAAACTAGGCTGTGACTAGAAACATGTCAAGAGTTACATGGGAAGGGGGAAAGCTAGTGAAATTATTGCCATGCTACTTGGATACTCAATGCATGGGTTTGGAAAATGTAGTTGAGAAAAAAAGGTGTAAAAATAGCTGTTTTGATAACGTAGAGAAGACAGGCTCTTAAATATTCAGAACACTTTATCCATCCTGAAAGACTCTGCTCTCTGAATCCTTCTGCTCAGTCTTTTCTGCCTGTTCTTTGCTTGATCAGCAGAAGGCTCTGTGCTTATGGTCCAAATAGTAATATCTTGGAGAGGGGCCTGGAAAAGCTGCTGCCTCTAAAATTCTTTGATTGGTGGTCCAGTTGCTCATGGCCCATGGCTTTGCAGGGCACTGCCTGCCAGGGCTGCACCTGGGGTTTTGGCAGAAAACAAAACCAGGTAGAGATTGTCTTCTCTAATTCTGAGAAAAACCTGCAAGCAATGATGTATTGATTAAACTTGGATCAGTTTGTACTGCTCTGGCAGTGCCATAGGGACTTAAAATACCCTTTTCTAGATGACTTTGAACTGATACAAAGCTGTAGACACACTTCAGTGGGGACTGAAGGCCCAATTTTGATGTCCTGGTTCTTAATACCCATCATACCAAATTTCAAATAATTGCTATTGGAAGAAATGGGAGAAAACTATTTTCAGGCAGTTCATTGTGCTTTATTAAGCTAGGTAGAGCATGACAGATGTAAGGACATAGCATATAGTCATACTTGAAGTCACCTCAATTTAATGACTAAATACTTCTATGTTTTATATTGAAATTTAGTATAGCAAACAAATCTTTGATATTCTAACTCAACAATCTAAATCTAGACTGAAAGCCTTAGTGTTTCAGTTCTGTTAATCTGAGTTCAATTTTATTTTAATGGTCTGTTTAGGAAGAAATAAATATTTAAGCATTTTTATATACAACAGGTAAAATTGGTTCCTAAAAGGCTTCCAATCTGCTGAGTATGTCAGACAATGCAGTCCAGTATGAATGAGACTATCTGTTGGAACATTTCATTGGCACCCACAGTGAAAAATTAGCTTTAACTTGGTGAAATTTATGACTTGAGAATTCAGTGAGGTGCACCAACATAAAATGAGGACCAAGTTATTAGACATGTACTTTACATGTTTCTATTTCTGCTTTAAAAATGCAATATTTCAAGTGAAAGTGGATGTTCTTTTATGTAGATGCACTAAACTTTCTGAGAATGCATGATCTAATGATTTTTGTTCAATTGTTTATGTTCTTGATAGCCTTACTGAGATTCCCTTGGGCCCATTTCTTCAGCCTGGACAGGTGCCTCTGATTGCATCCTATCCTTCATGTCTTTCTAATCTTTATCTTACTTTGCTCTCTTAAGTTCCCCATGGCTGATATTTGTGTTGTCCTCAACAAACTGAAGAACATGACTGAATCTCGTGCCAAAGAAATCAGAAAGACATTTGCTACTACTGACCCTGAGAATACCAATGTGATTGGGTATGACACTTTCAGGTAAGACTGTAGATTTGGGGTTTTAATAATTAATTAATTAAGGCACATTCCCCCAAAATGTATAAATCATGACTGGTTTTTGATGCTTTCTGCATATTAGTTGATGAGTGGCATAGATTTGTTTTGCATTTCCTTGAAGATTGTGTGTGAAAATGGAAGTAAATCCATTCTCCAAAAAAAAAAAAAAAAGTGATAGCTTCAAGGAAGCTGAAAAGCACCACAGAAATCTGTCTGCTTTTTATGGAGCTGACACAGAATGTTATAAAGAAGGGCACAAGTCAACAGTATATATATGCTGAAAGATAAAGAAAAGTCCATCCTGAGAGTCAAACAGTAGTACTTTGAAATTCAAGTAGGAATGTTCGAGTTGCCTCCTGAAAGTGGTGTTTGGGTTTTGAATTGTTGGTAAAGAAGACAATCTTTACAGAACTAAGATGTATTGAAATTACAGAAGGCAGTGATAAGCATGTTTTAAAAAGATTGGAAAGCAGTAGTGAGAACAATAATTAATACTTGGATAGTACTTTAAGCACAGATAAAGGGAGCAGAAATCTGGATTGTGGCAATGGGCACATGCAGAGATACTTGAAAGAGGAAATCATGCTCAAATACAAATTGATTCAAGTTTATCCCACAGCCAGAATACTTGAGTGTATGGACTGTGTTGGGCACAGTACTGGCAAGGTTAATGATGTGAAACAGAGGAGAAAACTTTGCTTAGAAGCATTTGGTTTTCATAGAAGTAATACGCTGTCTGTTTAGGAACTGTCATAATAACTAAGGCATGTAAGTAGATGAATATTGCATGGAATGTCATCTCCATAGGAATGCTAAACAAGGCAGAAATTGCTTCTGAAATATCTCAGAAGAGAAATAGATCAGCAGAAGGTTCTTTCAGCAATTCAAGGTGAAAGTAGTGAGAAATTAAAACAAGCTGGTATTCAGAAATGAAAAATAAGTGATTTAAAGGTAGGATTTACACTAAAAGAGGCCACAGTTTTTGGCAGCCTTTGGTCAAAATATTTCTGAACTCATATTTTACTCAGCAGAAGCAAGATTTTGAATTGCTAATTGCATTAGGAGGGAAGATGTTATTACTTGAGTAAGAAGGGAGAAAATTGAAAGTTAATGTTTAATGGGATAAAGTTTCTGGCACCTGGAAAAGGTTTTTAATTTATGTACAAGGTAACAATTTAAAATAAAAAAAAATTATGGGTTTAATTCAAAATATGAAATAATCATCTGCAAAACTTTGTGCAAGCACTAAGGGCAACTCAAAAGTTTGGAACATTTGCATGATAGGGAAGCAAGTTTTAGAAGGGATGGCTGTGCTTTTAAAAGGCAGGGAAAGGTTTTATTTTATCCAGAAGAGGCTCAGTTGGGTGTAAATTTAATCATGGACATAATCTGTGCAGCTGTGAACAGCTCAACTGTTTAATTTAAGGTGGTCTATTCTGTGACATGGAGAGAGATATGTCTGATCAAGTGGTATTGAGGAACTTGGTTTCAGCCACAAAAAATGCAGGAGCCTTCTCCATGAGCAGCAAAGCTGGGGAACCCAAATAATCAGGATTTTCTGGGCCTCAATGCTCACCTGAGCCAGTCTCAACACCCAGTAATGGTCTCCATCCCTCCCATGGGGTCTAACAGGGCATGTTCACACTGCCAGAGGAAGAATTTGCAACTGAGGAACATCGAATATTTGTGGTCTGTAGTGATAGTAGGTTTTGTTTCTGTTAGTTTGTATTGCATCCAGTAATCTAAAGGCTCTCAGTATTATTATCTGTGTATCTTATTTTAGAATGAAAGAAGCATTTTTAATGACAAAAATGAGAGCACTTCTTTACATCTATGAAAATTACAAGATATTTTTATATGAATAGAATATTTTTTCTTTCAGTTTCTTATTGTGTACATCTCTGTTTATTTTTAATCTGCCATGACATTTGATAATTATAACTAACAACAAATTATTATTTTTAGTACAAGCAATTATCTGTATGACAGCTTAAATGATAATCCTCTTTCCTTATTTTAAATACAGCTGAGGCTTTACTGTGCTCTGAATTTGGCTGTTCAGATTTCTTCCTTTCTACCTATGTAATTTTCTATGATCTGCATGTAAAAATACATCTATAAGTATGATATAGTGAAGAGAATTATAATTATACAACTTACTTTAACTACTTTCAGAACCCAAATCTTCAGTACTTCATCCAGGCAATAAATATGTGATGTGCACTGAAGCTATCCCCTAAGCTATCATCAGAACTATTGAAAGCTTTGTTAATAAGAGAATTAAAAAATAACTAAAGCTTAGGTGCCTGTGCATCACTCAGCCCTATCCAGTCTGTTTTTTCTCATAAGCTACTGGCAAGACTGCTGTTAGAGACAAAGAACTATGTGGGTCTAACAAAGATTCTAGCAAAGATGCCTATCTTCAATTCAGCTTGAGAAGCAGCTCTCTTGAGTAGTTAATTATGACTTCCTCTTTCTGTAATAAATTCAGATTGCAATCTGTCTTATTCTTCTAGAACAAAAAAAGAAGTAAAACAAGAGATAGCTAAGCTGTGGGAACAATTATTGCAGCTTGGTTTTTTTGTTTTTTTTTTTTTTTTTTTTTGTGTTTTATGGAGTTTAGATGTCTTTCTGTTTGTGAGTCTTGGGTCTTACTCATTAGTCTCTCACAATCACTAAAATATTCCTTAATTCCCAAGTGAAATAATTTTATCTGTGGCTTTTGGTGATTTGATTGTCTCTGAATGAATTGAGAAAATAAAAGACTTTTAAAATCCTGACACTGCAAAAATCTGTGCCATGTATGGAAATCCAATCAGTGGAAATATTCTGATGGCTGATGTTACCTCCAGCCCCCAGCTCTTGCAGCCCAAGCTTTGGAGTGCCAGGCTTATCAGGCAGCATTGTCCTCTTTGTGTGTGCAGTGGTGTTACTGCAGGCTGCAAGAAGGAGGCTCCAGCTTTGACTGGATCTCTGCGTGCTGCAAAATAAATAATAATATCCAGTAAGTGGGAAAATAATACTGACAAGATAATGGTAATATTAATAGATGGACCAGGTCTTGGTCATTAAGTTTGTGTAATCTCATACAAGGTTTGCTACTGTCAACAACTTGTCACTTCCTTGTATTTATTTCCTGCCACTGCAAATAAAGGATCATTCTGATTTATTTAATATGAAAAAAGAAACAGTTGAATCAAAGTAGGCACTCTACTATATTTAAACTTTCTTTACTAGTTGTGTAAGTGTAATCATATTACATGAAGTGATCCCTCCATTTGAACAGGACCACACCAGCCTCTGGCAGGATCCAAGTAAAAACTAATTTGGAAGGGTCCTAAGTTTCTGTGCTTTCAGTTCACATGTGGGTGTTAAATGTTCCCCCATCAACAATTCAAGTACTCTCCAGGCAACTGTTTGAATCTCATGTCAGAAAGTTGTGCATCACTACTAATTTCTTCCATTTGTTTTCAAAGATTGATGTTTAACCATAATGATTCAGTGTCCTCATGGGTACCACAAGGTACAGCAATAATTGTACCAGCAATTACGGTGAAGTTTATTCTTAGTGCAGTTTATCCAGAAGTATTGTATATAATTAGTCTAATTTGGATTGAGACACACAGGCCTATGTTGATGCTTGCTGTTATAAAGCCTGGTTGAATGTGAGTGCACCAGAGGCAGATGTTTGGGATCACAGAGCCAATGTAGTTACACTAATCCAGATTTGAGAAGAGGCCTGGTAACAGCTGAGGGAGGTGACACTGTCCTATCAGATGGAACTCAGGAACAGTTCTTCTTTCTTGGGCTGGGCTGATTTATCTGAGCAGCACACACAGACTTGGGAGAGCACATCCCAGGCTCATCCCTGCATGGGATCTGATTCTCCATTTATGCTTCTTGCCAGGGGAACTTGTGATTGGCTGTAATTTTCTGTATGGCATCTCTGGTAAAACACTTCAGTCATGGTTAGGATGTATTTTTATATGTGTAGACAGTTACTGAGGAAATTTGGACATCCTTCCTCCCCCAAAATTAGTGATTATTAACTGGCTTTAACTTATTTACTTAAGACTAATGTAGGCTGTTGTTTTTGTGAATAGAAATTGGATAATCAGTGTTGCTGGTGGAGCATTTTCAGAACATGAAATTATGACTCTTGGGCGTCACTATGGCATGAGAGATGACAGTCAGACAGACCTGCACTTCCTCCTTTCAGTGGCTCAAGAAAAACTAAAGAAAAATACTTTTGAATATTTTGAACAACTGATTGCAGTGTTTTTGTACAATGACCGAGAAAAGTAAGTTTCTTCTCTTTATCCTGAGCTGTTCTTTCAGAAGCTCTTTTTGTAAACCCACCTACTTTCTGTTTGTTGCTGAGCAAATGGTGCATTGTGGCTAAAGAATATTATTTTTAATGTTAAGCCTCTCAGCACTTGACAGTAGACAAGAAGAGGACAGCCTTTTTGTCTGTTTTACATTTTGTACGTGGACTTTTTATTACAGAAGGTGTACTGAACATTCTGTGACATCAGATACCAGTTTATGTGCAAAACATAGGATTTTAAACCACAGAGGAGAAATAGTGATTTAAGGGGGAAAACAAAAAGGATTTGGATTTTTTATGGGACTCATTTGCCTTTTTTGTCCTCTAATGTCACAGATAAGGAATCACAGAGAATCACTGAGGATCTCAGTATGAGAAAGGCTACAATGTGACCTTCAAGTTACTCAGCTTTGTAATAGCAAAATTTCATAAAACATTGTTTTCCTTACCTCTATCCCGATATTACTCACGTGTTTTCCTATGCGCAAAAACATGCACTAGCAGTAAACCTGGAAAATACCTAATAAATATTTCTACCCCTCTCTTTCTGATGTATAGGTGTGGATTGTTGCCTTATGAGACCTGCAGGACCATTTTCAAGTCCTTTAAGTTGCCACTTCCTGATGATCTTCTAGAAACTTTACTGACCAGGTAACTTAAGGGCGGATAGTATGACCTGAATGCATGGGTTCAAATCAATGCTAAATATCTGCTGCAGCCACAAATCTTCAGAATCTGTCATTTATCTAATATGAACCATTTCATGATGCAGATTTTGTCCCTACACGTCAGATTTTCCTATTTATAGAATATTTATAATCAACTGAGATGCATCCATCTCAGCAACTTCTCTTCATTTTGCCTTGCATGGTAAATCATCTGGGATTTGGCAGAATTCTATGGGTTTAAGCTTTCCAGAGTCAGTTACTGGTACTTATCATTTTCAGAGATTCACTTTTTTTTTTTTTTTTTTGCTTTAGTTGTTCCTGTGTATAGATGTAAGGTAAAAACTATGATCTTCTGAAAGCACTCTCTGTGAGCTTCAAGGAACACACCAACATGAATACAATGAAGTGTCTTTATCAAGTAGACAGCATCAGTTGTAAATAAAATGGGTTGCTACTCCTATTAATCTCACCTGAAACATATTCTATTGTAATTTTTAAAAAAAGAAAAGGAGTTTTGGTATGGCTTTGTACTTTTCCATAGCACATTTAGATTTTTTGAGACAAATTTCTTTGCTAGCTGTATTAGTGGGAATAGAAGTGAAAAGAGCTAGTATTAAAGACTAGAGTTCAGAGTAAGCTGTGGTGCTCTGAACAGTCATGTCCTGTTGAGTTTGGTATTCCTGTCCAGATTTTCTGGTAATAGTTTTAAATGCATAGCTACTGTTTTCTTCTTTCCCTCTGGGAAATCCTTAAATCACATGTTTTGTCTGTGCTTTCATACTGGGTAAAAACAGGAACAGGTCTTGTCTTCTGTCATGTTTAGATCCTTTCAGGTAGATACAATTCTTGATTTCAGGAGGATTTGCACATTGAATATTGCAAGTTTAGTAAATAATGAAAAGACTCTTGTCAGGCAGAAAGGTGGAATTCATTTTAATAAAGTTTCTTTGTACTGCTGTTTATCACTTCTGACACTGAGTTATAAGCATTTGTCTTCAGAAACATCTGAATTTTAACAGTAATCTACAACACAATTGTTGAAGGACAATTGACATCCCATATTAGACAAGGAGTTCTTACAGATTCCACTTCTTAAGGGCTGAACTTGAATAGATGCACAACAAAGCACTGGAAGTTTTCCTTTATGTACTAGTTCAGTTCTGATAAGAAGCAGACCAGCCTGACACATCCTGGGATGTGTTTATTGTTTGTGAATTTATACCAGGGAAAGTTTTGTGCCCTGAACCTCTTCTCTCCTAAGGAGTCTGAGTGTAGGCAGTTAAAAAGAAAAAGCACAGTACACTATAATAAAAATTAGAGATAAGCTTAGAACACAGGGAGGAGATCAAGGGCTGGATTTCACCCAACTTTAGCAAGGTACCCATGACAGCTGGATGAGGTTTCAGCTGCTGTATGTTCTTTCTGTAGGTGGTCGAGGACACAGTTATCTCCTCAACTTGAATGAGAGTTGCATTTCTAAATTCCCATCCATTTTCCTCAGTTTCTAAAAGGGCTGAGGCCAGCCTGTGTTACAGATTTCTGTATGAGAAAGGTGAATGAGAATGGTGTGAAGCTGGGCCTCAGAAATCAGTGTGGGAAGTGCTTCATTTGACAGAGAGCCTTGTGTAAGGCACTTCTAACTTACAACATCAGCTGCTTCAAAGGTGGCAGTTCAGGTGGTGTCACAGCACTGCAGGCAGTGAGGAAGATTGTCACATTCTTCACAATGTGTGCACTTGGCACTGCTTGGGAAATTTGTTGTTTTATGAGGGTGCAGAGCCAGGGAAGGATTTTTTTTGAACTCTATGTAATAGGACTTAATTTCCAGTAGTCTGTAAAATGAAGAGTTGAGTTGGCTTAATGAGATTTAGACTTATCTTTTCCTTTCTTTCTGCTTCCTGTAGTTTTCTTCAGCACTGAAGAGTCATGAAACAGGCAGGTTTATTGTTAATGAAAAACAGTCTCATTCCTAGGGAGTTTCCAAATCAGTGTGGGCCCAGTTTGTCAACAGTATCAGTATTCGTTTTGTTTTGTTTTGTTTTTGAGGAAGCATATAGTTTTTTGTCCACTTCTAAATACTTCTAAAACAAGTGGTGGTGGTGGTGGTGGTCCTACTCTGTGTATATGCACTTATGAAGGAAGATAGAGGTACAATAAAAGTTGCTGGACTGATTCCCACAAAATCAGTATATACAGCTAATGCACTGGCTGGACCCTATTCAGCTATAAAATGATGCTGGACAATGTGATCAGATAATAGTTGAAGGCTGAAGCTCAGTGTTTATTCAGCTTTGCTATCTGAGATTAGGTGGCAGAGACTTTCTCCAGGACTTAATGGCTTTATTTTTCCATTTGAAAGGTAGTACTCTTAAAGTATTTATTATTTAGATTTGTAAATTATACTGCAATGATCTGTCATTTATTAAAAGCATGGGATGGGGCTAGAAATTACTGTCTAATTTTGTGGTCACCTCCAAATGACCCAAGACTTTGTTTACTGTACCCAAAGACCACTCAGTTGCCACCGAGAGCAGGGAGAGTTAGCATAAAAATTGTGGTTTCATAAGACCTTTTCATATTGCCCATCTAGTGTAAATTTATGTTTTTAATTGTGGGATGTTGAAATAGTAGGATTTAGGTACCCAGCAATGTGAATGTTTTTCCAGTTTACCTGTGCTGTCTTGTTAAACAGTATTTGCTTTCTCCATCAGCATTTTCTCACTTACTTTTTTAATCACAGAGCAATACAGAATTTAATCACATTGTATTAAGCAATGCAGATGGTACAAAATTGCTTCTGCCAGAAAACTACAGTAGTCATTATAAACATGTCTTTAAATTTATGCAGGCATAATGAACAATTACAGTTTGTTTAATAAATAAATTTTGCCAAAGTGCTTAAGTAATGAGTTTAGGGAGTTTATTCTGTTATTTTTATTTACTGCAATGCTAAATTGAGGCTAACAAGGACCTAAAAAGAAGCAGTCCTTCCCTGGAAGATTTATAAACAGCTGTTAGATAAGGAAGGAGAAAATTGAGAGAAGAAACAATGGATGACAAGTTTACAAGCATTACATGTTGATTATTCTGTATTAATTTAGTTGTTAATTGTAGGTCCCTATTTTTTTAAATGATGTTTTTAAATTCCTATTAAAAGCAGATGTGTAGTTTTTCACCTCTCTACACTGCTGTGTGACTCTGAAGGGTCCTTGTTGTTTTGAAAAGGAGAATCTCCAGTTCCTCTTGGATGGTCATCCAAGTTCTCAAATCATTTACAGGCCAGGCCAGGCCACTCCTGCCTGCTCAGTTTTTCCCAGGATTATGGCTGGGAAATAATGTTTTACCTCGTTTCCTAACTGTAATGGTTTTTTTAGGGGTGCTCTTTTTCTTTCAGGAAACAAACCCTCTTTTCCTGCTACAGCAAGTGTCCAGTACCAGGAGCAGCAGAGGAAATGATCACAAGATCTTTCTCTGCTGTCTTCTTATTACCTCTGGTGCCTGAGACTCCCTATGCAATTTATGATTAAAAGGCTCTCTAGAATTAATATTTGGATCTCTTAAGACAAATTATTCCTGTTACTCTGTTTGCTGAGGAGCTGATGGTTCAATTCATGGTTGTTCAAGACATGAAGAAATCTATTACAGATATATAAATTAATAAAAATGAGATGGTAGCCATTATTATTTAATATTGTCTTGTTGTACATGCTGGTTTAAATCCTTTCTTATAAGCAGTTTATGACAATTTAGGTGTACACCTGTGACAATTTAGTCTCTGTAAAACTGTGTTGCACAGAGACTTTCAAATAGGCTGAAGAATCCCAACACTTTCTCTAAGGTTAAAGCAGCAGATGATTCTGCTCTGTTATTATCAGATTAACTTCTCAATAAATGTTGTTTAAAATGAAGGAATTAAAAAACTCTGCATGTACATTAAACTTGCACATAAATCTTTGGGGTACAGAATTTTGATGGGAAAGGAAAAAGTATTAGTAAGTAACCTTTACTCACCAAAGCAACTTCAGGAGTGATCATAATGTGATTTAACCAGGTTTTTCACATATCTGGAGTATTGAATTATGAATGTATTTTTAGAAGCAGAAATGTGTGATTATTTCTGTAATGACAAAAAAACCAAAACGCTCTGCAAACTGTGATAGGGATGGAGGAGTGTCTTTCATAGTCTAAAATCACATGCATTGATGAAGTAACAGGGCAAAACTGAAGAGAAGGGTGGTTTCAAGCTATCTTTGTTGCATCTTCTTGATAAGACAAATCTAATTTCCTTTTCTGAAGAGCACTGTCTGTCTCAGCATTATTAACTCCAGGCACTGAATTGTATGACATCTCTGTCCTAATAATGCACAAATTGATAACATCTCCTCAGTCCATCTGGATGCTCTGAGCCAAATCTCTACCGTGTGCTTTTAGTAGATTGATACAATAAGTCACAGCAGTAAAAAGATCTAAAGAGTAGATTTTTTTTTTCTTTCTGGGTTGTTCTAGAGTAGTGTTTGAAGATGCTTTCTGTAGCTATTTAATTATGGGATTTAGGAATCCCATTTCCTCTGCCCGTGTTAAAATTTTTGGTTGTAGTTGATTTCAAGGCCATGTTGTCTTCTCAGCTCACTAGTGCTATCCCATCAAAGGACTTTTCTGCTTGTAAATGTTTGTCAAAAGCAGAAGCAATGCATTCCTCAACTTTGGTGCCTCAACAGAAAGGTTAAGTAGTTACACACCTTCATTTGTTCTTTGTTTAAAAATCCTGCTTATACAGCTCAGCATCTTGGTGGTAGTATTATTCTTTTGACTTTTCACAATGAGCAAAAGGTAACTATATAATAGTAGAAGGAAAAATAATTTTTCCTGATAGTTCTGATATGCCAACCTGTGTGCCATTGTTTTTCCAAGGGGTATACGCTTTTTTGATTGTATTACATTTCAAAACTCGTTTCTTTTCCTTATTGCCACCTGCAAAAAAACCCCTGAAACTAAGAACCCCCTGGGAGTGGGAATGGTGATTTTCTTGCATATTGGATATATTCCCCAAAAGTAAGGCTTTATGGAAATGTTAACTTGCATGTGAACTGTGATAAAGAAGCAAACTGTCATAGGAGGGTTTCTCATGGCAGTGTTTCAGGCTCCATTTAAGTCTGGTAGCAGTAGCATTCTTTTCTGACTTTGCTTTCATCTTCAGTATAACTCACAGTACTTAACATTCCAGTTTATCGCTGCCATCTCTGTTTATGGCTCTCAGTATATTTTATTATTATCTTTCCTGCTGACTATTAAATGAAAGGTGTGGGGGGAAGAGAAGGAAAGGATGAGTTGCAGTTTATTTTCATCACCAGATCTATTTCTTCTCTGGTATTATTTTCCAAGTTTGTGCTGTAAATTCTCTCTTAAAGTGCCTTCATGCTTAATTTTTGTTAGAACCCTCTGCAGTGATTGAAGGGGATTGAGGCCCATGTTTTGTGCACTGCTATTTCATTAAAGACAAGGGAAAATGATTTTCTGAAATTCTTGTTTCCTGTGCAGTAGTTTTTGTCTCACCAGATGGCAGGGCAGAATTGTTTTACCTGGTGTCTCCCACTAGATAAGAGATACTGAGCCTTGTTGAGTGCCCACATCTCTCCACGGACGCCAGTGATGCACAGACACTCCCAGGCTGTGCTTTTGTGCCCAAACTGGGTCCCTTTTGCAGGTGGTTGGTGTTGGGTGAGAAGGTGTGCTTCAAAAGTTTCCAGTGCTGTATTTATCACAGACCATTCCAATGTTCATTTCAAGCTACAGCTTGAAGGCGTCTTTCAACATTTGGCTGGTGACACTGAAAGAACAGTGGTTCCCAAGTGCCTGAATCACCTCAGTGTTCTGCTGAACTGAGGACTTTTATTTCTGAAGCTGCTTCATCCAAATCAATGGCAGAAGGATGATGTGGCTTAGAAATCTCTTCCCATGGGGCTTATTAGTGCAGGGTAAGGATTTTAAAAATCTGAGGGAGGGAAATAGCATTTTCCACGTGTACCTGTAGATATTAGCTGGCAGCATATATATTTTCATGCATTTAGGGGACAGCCACAACTGATAGAAATACATCTATTTATCCACAGAAATAAGGAACAGCACCATAAACCTATTACCAAATGATTTTAAAATCTGGCTATTATTTGATAAGTTAGTGAGCTGAGTTTGTCAATTGCAAATTGATCCCAAGGTGTGTGCAAACAGCATTTTTGAAGGATTACTTATTTTCAGGAAATGACTGTAAAAGTCATAATAAAGCATGTCATTTGTATTACAGCACAGGTCTCTTGTATAATTCTGTTTCTTTTCTACACAAAGGAATCACACACTAACCATCCAAACTCTATATTTGTCAAAAGCTGTGAGATTGGTTTTGGAAAAGGTTGGGCAGTGCTTCAAAATTAAAGTGAAAATAGTTGAATTTTACTATAAGAGACAGTAATTTAGTGTAAGAATATGGAAAAGAATGTATAATGTATAAGTTCATGACATTTTATACTGTTTTTTCATCCTGACAGTATTTGGGAATAAAGCAGTATAAAAATTATTATCCTCAGGGTTATGATTAGTATGCTGCAGATAATATGATATAACTTTGTTAAAAATACTGTTTAACCTTGAGTTATATTATGGATATTCTGCCTAGGTTTGAAGATGACCAAAAGCAAGTAGACTATAGAAAGTTTGTGCATGCACTGAACTGGAGAGAGAATCAAGTCCGTGCTTTCAAGGAGGTAAAAGAGCCACCCAAGGTAAAAGCAGTGTCTCAGTATAATTTCTCCAACTTTAACAAGACTGTTTTTACAACATTTTTGCATATTTGTGTATTTGTGCCTGTTTTCTTCAAGTAATTATTTTTAAAATAAGTTTAATAGGGAGGTTTGGGATCAGGCAGAGAAGTCAAACAGGGATGAGGAGGTGCCTAGTAGGTATCACATCTCTGGGATATTTTAAAGAAGAAAAAAAAGAAAAAGAGGAGGGGAAGCAGGTGTATTTATCCATGGACAATGGGCAGGAATACTGCTTCCCCAACAAATATCATTGTCACATGTCAAATAATCTGTTCACTTGCTGAGGTAGTCACCAAATACTTTATGCAGAAAATAGCTCTGCATTTTGTATAACTCCACAGAAACCTGTACAGAGCACACCACATCTCTGGTAGGTGTGCACAGAGAGGAGAACTGATGGATCAACTTTGTATATTTCCAGCCTGCTACTTAGGGTAAATAAAAATGCAGTATCAACAAACCTCAGAGACTAATCTGAGCTTGCCATCTTGTGCTGAGTGGAACATTTTAAAATAGAAGGTCCATAAGGCAATTATGCTGAATTTTAAATACTTTGTAACAGATAAATCCAAAGGCCTTCTGCCAACGCATCTTTTAGCTGTTCTGGCCTAGCCAATGTATTGTACAGAATGTGTTTGATTGTGTTCAGACACACAGAATTCAGAAACACAGCATTCCTTTAAATTCAAGTTCAATTGTGACATAGTTTAAACCGGTATTCCTCGGGCACTGTGCTCCTGACTCCTCACTCCTGCCTGACTTACCAGGACTTTCCTCTGTAGCATCTCAGACTCTTGGTGGGGCCTACTGAGGGCCCAGGGCTGCTGGTTTGCTCTGCTTTCCATGAAGTTGATTATTTTCACTTTGTCTTTGTGAAGAATTTTTCTGTCTTGTACAGATAAAATCAAAGCTCTTCCACATGTTTTTTATAGCAGTCCTGAGGATCATAGTGTTTATTAGGTTTTGTTGAGGGAGTATTCTTTGTTTTTACAGATTAATTCTGTGCTTAAGTGATAATTAAATATTTAATATTTATTATCTTAAGAGAGGTAACTACAAAATGGAAAAAAAATCAGAGACACAAAAGGTTTCAAATCTTGTTCAGCTTTAGAATTCAATTGTTATTCTGTGCATGACTTACCACTAATTAATAGTAATATTTTGAGGTTACAGTACCTGTATTTAACAGACAGATTTTGGCAGCAGAGTTGGGCTTGTTTAGCTGGCTTTCTTTTTTATTCCTTCTCTTTATCTCATTATTTTGTATGATTTTTGGTGTTGAGACATAGACGACTTTCAAGAATTTTGAGTATAAGCATTTTAATGAAGAAAATATAGCCTTATTTGATTTAAAAATATCTGCAAAAGGGCTAATGATAGAAAATATTTTTAATAAAGTATTTTGCAACATTGATAAGAATGTACATGTAGTAATCTTTTAAGACATGCTATACAAAGACCCAATTTTTCACAGATTTGTCTGTGGAATTGAAGCAGCTCATTCAATCTTATCTTGACCAGCTTTAGATGATTCTTGTTTTCATTATTATATACTACTGTATTCTCTGGGTTACTAATTTCAGAGGGAAGATATCTGGAACCAACTACCACGATCCCCTCCTGTGACTGGGATCAGATACCCTCCTCTTCTGGATGATCTTTTTGGCAAGGAAGAATAATCTCATCTGTGCAAGGAACTGATTTTAAGATTGGGTCGTCAGCTCTGAAGATTACTTAGAGAGATATAGAAAACATTTGTTGTAAAATAAGAAAAGATCAGATATAGGTTTTATTGCATTTAATTTCTTGTTCCAACAGAGATGGATACTTGTGTGTTTTTGGAACTCTTTCTAAATCAACAGCACTCTGTCATACTTATACAAGCATAATTAAAACTATATCCTCTAATCTCTGTCTGGTTGCATGGAGAATTTGCAAGTATTGAGAAATCTTTGAGTCAAACTTGAGTCAAACAGTTCAAAATATGACTGACCCTGCTTTGTTCTGCAAACAAACGTTGTTGGATGACCTCTTAAAATTGGGTCGGACTGCGTTAGCACAATAATGCCATTCCATTCACATTTCCTCCCTTGCTCCTCAGCTTATATCTGTGGTTCTGCTCTATCCCCGGGGTGATGCTCAAGTGCTCTTTGTGTCAAAGCTGGTTATTTTGTGGAGGAAACGCCAGCAAGGTTTTTGCACACTATAAAGCTGCTCTGGTATCAGAGATAATTACAGCCTTCCAAAGTGGAAGCAAATGTTTTGCAGGCACGACACAGAAGCTGTCAGTTCTTGCTTTTTGTTTTAGATGTGACTCAGGGTAGTCCCAGCCAGCTTTACTTGGGTGGGACATGTCTGAAGAGAAGGGGTTTCAGTGCAATTTCAATGTGCAGTGTTCTTGCAGCAGAGCAGTACTTGCCCTTTGAAAATTAATTGATGCCTTTCTCTTTCTCCATGGCTTAATGGAGTTCCTGTTAGCATTTTTGTATCTTTTTAAGCTTATGCCAGCTCAAAGATATGATTAAATCTGGATTTACTTTGTGCTTTTGTGAGAGGAGTAATCACCCCTGTCTGAAGAATGTGGTGAAGGTGGAGCTGACCCATCCATAAGGGGAAGGGGAAGAGGTGTGAGCCAGTGCACCTGTGCTGGTGCCTGGGAAGACTTAGAACCCTGTTTTTTATTTAATCTGAAATTACAGTTTTGGGGAGAAATTGTTTGATTTTGAAAGGTGAGAATTCAATGTGTCTAAATCCCCAAACTGACTGAAAGACAGTAATAATTTTTTGGAAACTTGGAGATCCCTCTTACAATTATGATTCTATACAGACATGCCTTCCTACAGTTTTTCATGATAATGTAAATGAAATTCTTATTCTTTTTGTACCACATGGCAAAATATGAAGATTTTGACAGCTCTTAGCCTTTTTTTGCAGCAAAAAAGATCTTGAGACAAGGCATAATTTTGTTGCTGCTGCTGAGGAGGGGGTAGCAATAAAATGGGCAAGGAGTGTCTGTGACCAGAGGCTCAAAAAGAAAGAGGTAAAAACCTAAAGTGCTCCAAGTTGTAGACAAAACCATAAATTGCTTTTTGATCCAAAAGAAAAAAATGGTTCCTTACATGACAAGAAATATCTGGCCCCAGGGACAGTGTCGGGTTCTGAAACAATATGTGTTTGAAACCAATTTGGTAAAAGCTGGATATTTTTATAACATGCCACCAGGACTGAGATTGACACTGCATGAATGCAGTTTTCCTTGTAAATTTTTAATGTTCCCAAGACTTCAGAAGGATTTGTTTCACTTGTGGAAATCTTGTACAGCTGAGGGTTCCCAAGAAAAGGGGACTCTGAATATGGAGAACCTCCCAGGAAGCTTTTAGAAATGATAAATTCACTTTAGTTTGTTTTTCTTTATGTGTATGAGACAAAAGAAGCATTCTTTAGAGAAAAAAAATTAGTTCAAGAAATAGAATATTTTATAATTTCATGTGGAACCATGTGCATAGGTCTATTCAGTTATGGTCTGCTCTGGTCTGATCATGATCAAGAAAGGGGACTGTAAACTGGAATCAGTGCAGAGAAGAGCTGGAAAGGTGACCAAGAGAATGGAGATTAAAAAGTTGAATAAAGGAGCATGACTTATTTAGTTAAATAAAATGAAGGCTCAGATTGAATGAATATCCTTTCTCTCTGTAAATATATTTTTGTCAGGTGATGAAAATTATCTGGTTCAGGTAACAACATTGGTAGTCTTAAGGAAAAAATGGGTATAATTTGCCATGAATAAATTGAACCTGGACAACAGAAGGTGGTTTCTCACTTCTAAAACAAGGGTCTCAAGCTGCCTTCCAAGACTCATGTACTCAGTTTTAAGGTTGAGATGGGTTCATCTGATGATGGTAATTTTAGGAGGTTTATTAATGCCATTCTGAATTATTAGTCTCGTTTCTGGTTTTGCCTTTTTCCCATGCATCTTGCATAACCCTGACAAACACAAAACAATCTCCTAGGAGAGGGCAGACAGGGCCTGACAAATATTTTCGTTGCTTGTCACTGTGCTCACAGTGTGCCATACTCTGTGGCCCAACATGTTATAAACACTTTTCACCAGGTTTTCTTTCTTACAAGCAGCAGTGCTTCCAGAATGGAAAGCCCTGGCCAACGAGCAGCCTGTAATCCTCTTTGTATAATGTGACTTACAGCATGTGCTGCCCAGAATATTTCAACCTCTCCTCTAATCCTGCCACCAGCTTCTTCTCTCTTTTCACATTGCTGATGAGGGGCCTGAATGAAGACAATACCACAGGGTTATGTTTCAAGATGGCAGGAGGCCACGGCTGTAAAGCACACATGGCACAGAGGGGAAGGCAGCCCCCACAGTTGCCATTAATCTCAGCTCTGGATCTCTGCAGGGCAGCCAGGGCTATCTCCTTTCCACAGGTATCTGCTGTGGCCCGGCAGGAGCGGAGGGATTCCCGTTACAGCCTGTCCAAAAGCTGGCTCTGCTGCGTGCTCTGTGATAATGTTTGCTTCCTCAGCTTGGCATTTGGGAAGAAGAGGCTCCAAGTTCTCTGGAATAGCTGCTGCTGCTGGCAAGAATATGGCTGCAAGCAGGTTGGCTCAGGGTACCTGGGCTGTCACCTGCAGTGGAGCCCCCTTGGGCATGGGCAGCCAGGGACATTTGCTGTGGGCAAAACGTGGATCTTCCTCACCAGGCATTATTTTCTTCATGATACAGGCAGCTACGGTATTTTTCCAAGCAGAGCCATTTGCACCAACACCAGGCAGATGTTTATCTGCATAAATGAAAGGATGAAAGTCCTCCTGTGTTTGTTCCTCATGTGCTGATGTGAGTTCATCCTACTTCATGGAAAAAGTTTGGGCTCAGTTGGCTCCTGTGTCTGTTCTCTCTGTTTTGTCCTTTTAGCCCAGGAGACATTTCTGCCTCCCAAAGGAAAACTTGCTGTGGGAAAGCTGCAGGGATCCTAACTCCACAATAACCAAAATACTGGATGTTTTCAGTCACTTGACTGAATTCAGAGAAGAGGAGTCCATGTATCATTAGCAGTAATTCACCAGGGGTGTGCTTGTTGGGCCCTTCTAAGTGTTCCTGTGGTTTGAAACATGGAACTAATAGAATTTTCTAGTTTTTAACATTTTGTAGTTTAGTGTCATGGAGGGAAATATTAGTTCTTTAAGCAATGCCTTGTAACCTCAGTAACATAACTATTGTATGTTTAATTGCAGAATTTCTTCCTCTTCAAGATTAACCATCAAGCTGCAGTACAATGAGGAAGACAGAATGGCAGCTTGTTTGTGAAGAATTTACAATATCAGGAGGGAAAGAAATTACCATAGTCTGAACTCAGTCATATTTTTAAAATTATTTTTATGTTGTAGAGGCCAGTACTGATAACATTTGAGAGAAAACTATCTGGAAAGAAGACTTTTTAAAGTTATTGTTTGCTCTAAATCAATTTATTCTTGTAGTTTTTTTTGGTGAGTGGCTCAAAACCAGTCAGAAGCAGCATTCTTGGTTTAGGCAATGGTCAAACAAGCCAGAGAGAGGTTTGGGGGAACATCCATGTCCCTGCCAGTTTCCAAAGTAAAGTTTAATACTAGGAAGCATAACCAAGATTAGGAAGGTAATATAGCTATAATATATTAAGGTTATGGATTGATTAAATGAACTCTTTCTCTGAACATTTCTCTGGTCATTTCTGAATCACCTGTAAGTCTCTTCTGGTATGTATTACACACAAATGAATGAGCTATCCTTATCTGCCCTTCACCCCAGCCATCTGTCCTCTCTGCTCTCCTCTTTTGTCAGGATAGTTTCGTATGTAGAACTATGAACAAAGAGAAATAAAGGAGCTGATTCACAAACTTACCTGAAATCTGAAGCACATGCCTGGCAAGCAGCATTGTGGGATGATCTGTAACAGCACAAAATTCACTGACGGCACTTGAGAGGGCTCCTGCTTCCAAAGCAAATCTGTCAGGATGGCATTGCCTTGGAAGACAAGAGGAAGACCCTTTGCAGAGCTGCTGTGCAGTAGGTGGGACAAGGCCACCTCCAAATTAGAATGTCTCTGGGTGATACTGATATCCCCTGCTCTCAGATGTCTGCAGTGCAGGTGTCTGCACCTGCACTTGCTCTCTGGATCCCTTACTGGTGATGCAAGGGCTATCAGCACCTCTAGGGAGAGATCTGTCCATAGGAATATGTAGAGGAGGGCTGTGATCCCTGCCCAGCCCTCTGCACTGACTGAAGGGACTGGAAACAACCAGCTGAATGTAGATGTTGACATTGCTGCTGGGGGAGAGGAATCCCACCCTCGGGATCCACCAGCATTGTGAGAGGAGCTCTGAGGCCAAGCACAGTGACCCTGGCAGCTCCCTGCCCATGGGCAGCTTGTGGCTGATGTAGGAAGGGCTGAGCTCCAGCCAGCTGTGGGTAGTCTGGGCTGAGCTGGGTGGACTGGGCAGAGACCAGGAGTCCAGGCTGAACATGCACAGGATCCCTCTCCTGGAATATTCTGGAGCTTCGGCTGAGAAGATTCAGTGCTGCTCTTACCAGGTGGACCCGACTGCACTTGAGCTTGACTCTGCCCGGTGGGTCTTGCTCAAACTTCACTCCAGCTGGGTAAACAGGAATATCTGGGTTGACTTAAATGGAACTATGATTTCTTTTGTTAGAGCTCTCTGCGAATCTAATTTAGCAAAGTATTTAAGTGTGTGCATAAGACTGTCCTGTTTGTTCGAACCCACCCAAGTGTGTGCAGGCAGCTCGCTAAAATCTGTCAAACAAAGCACTGCTGGAAGTGCTTTCCTAACAAAAAGGAATCCCTAATTTGAGGCATTTAGGAATTAAATCATTGTAATAACCCCCTCCCAAACCATATAAGAAGGTAGCAGTGAAAGGAGGTGGTACAGAATTGTCTGGACATGTTTATAGGCTATATATTGTGTGTTGTTACTGCAGTTCTTCTACAATATAACGTAGCAATTAGCAATTAAATTCCCATTATGGGATCATATTGGTAATTGAGATAAACTGTAAGTGTGTAACTGTTTTAAACCTTTCTTTTAACTAACCCAAATACAATAGTAGTTTTATAATTTAGAGATAATATCCCCATTAGTAGAGTTTATGACTCAATAAACAGCTCCCACGAGTTCATAAAAGCCAAAACTGTAAACACCAGGACTATTAATGCAATAGAAATTCTGTGCCTCCCTCTTTTCTTGGTGGTCTGGATAGAGCAAAGGGAAGTGCTATCACAGAGAAAAAAAACATTTATTTTGGCTATAAAAATATAAATGAATTGTCTTAAAACCCATCTGGAAGTTTCCTCTCCTCCCCATGTCCCAGGTGGTCTGGCAACAGTGGTGCATTCTGCTTTTGTCTGCAAGCAAGGGCAGGAGCTCCCATTGGAAATCATTTACATGAAGGGATTGCATGTAAAAGCCTGCTGGTATCCTCACCCTGCCTCTCCTTTGGAAGAAATAGGAACCAAATCTTCTCCAGAGGTGGGTTTCAGTGTACTTTTCTATTGTTATTATTACATTTCTCATTATTTTAAAGGAAAATCCTCACTGAAGTGCCCAGAATCCACAGTTCTGAACATCTCTACTGCTGGAATTTTTTTTCTGACAGGTAAATGAATTTTAGGGAAGTGCATCTGCTCACCTGGACGTTATTACAAGCACAGCTTTTGTAGCTCAAGCCTCTTTCCATTTGGGGCTGGGGGTAGAGATTAATTTAACTATTTTCAGTTAAAAATGAACACTTTTCTTTGTCCAAAAGAACTTCCTTTTGCAGCATGGTAAGGCACTGTTCTGCTTGGCAAATCCTTGTGCAAGGAACTACCTCTATCTGCTGTCTTGCTCTGCTGCTGAAGGACATTTCTTCCTGTGTTGTTAAAATCATATTGCTCAAGTTCATCAAAATGCAGGAAGGTTTTTTTCCTCACTCGCCATCTGGGTTTAAGTGGTTGTGAAAAGCTGGAGGAACACACGGAGTCACTGCTCCCACACTCCCTCTCCCAGCAGGTAACTCACCCTGGGGTGGAACACACAGTTTTCATCTGTTTTGCCATTGCATCAAGTCTCCTGTTCTTGCCACTTTTGTTGTGAGAGTTTGTTTCCAGAGTAAGCATCTCAAGTGACTGCTGGGATTCGTGTCCATCACCTCGCTGCTGCTGGATTCCTGACCTTTTCGCCTACGAGGGAGTTTGGCTTTCAGGACCCCGGGAAAGCTCACACAAGGCAGAAACTCAGACATTTTGTTCCCTGGTAAGGATTGAGCAAATGGTCTGTCTTAGGCTTCCTGACGTTTCCGTTTCACTGGCCTTCCTGAAGTTTCAAGTTTCCATAACAATGGTATCAAGCGGGGAGAGCACTCCATCGGGAATGTGGCTGCCCACTCCCTCTCAGCCCCACATACAACACTCTCCAGTAAAGTTTCACGGCCTCGCAGCAGGTTCACAGATGCCCCTTTTGACTCCCTGTTGGCCCCTTTTTATTCCCTGTTGTCAGGCACGTAACGAAGACAACCCAAGACCTGGAGCAAATCAAATATGCTTGAATTAGAAAGACTCAGCATCCTAATGAAGCAAAATTCCTTTCTGAAGGCAAACAATCATGAAGGACCTGAGCTGTCACTCCTGAGGCCCCAACAGTTTCCCCATTGATTTCTGTGAAATGGGGAAACAGGGTTTCCTGTGGGAACAGGGTTTGGCTTTGCTTTCCGGGAAGGGGAGATTGCTTTGCTGCATTCCTACCCTGGCACAAAAAATCCCCGACTTGTCTCAGGGTAGCACACATGCTTCAGCTGCCACAGCCAGCTTCCAGGACTGGGTCAGATCCTGGCAGATCCCACCTCAAAATTCAGTATTGCAGATATTCAGGTGTGGGGTTTGTGACAGATGCACTCATCCCCTAAATCAAACTAGTGGTGCTTTGGTGCAGGCTGAAAAGGATGTAAAGGCCTAAGCCATAACTGGACCAAGAACTTCTCCAGTTCCAACCTGTCCTCTGAAAACCCAAGAAGGAGCAGGGTTAGAAGCTTGTTCTTTGAAGTCTGAAAGTGCCTGTGGTTCTCGTGGGTTGCTCAGGAGCCGATAGGGGACTGTTTTTTGCAAAGCAAGCCCAGTAGTTGTAGGATTGCCTCCTCACCACGGAGAGGCTTACAGCTTTTTGATCATTCTATTCCCTCCTGGACTGCTGCCCTCAGTGGCAGAAACCTCCCTCTTTCCCTGGGTAAGAAGCAACACTCCCTCCCTTGTGGGTAAGGGTGTGTGCATAGTGTCCCTCCTGCTTCATCAGCTGGGGCTTTCAGATACTCTGGGCCTGTTGAGTCCTGCCCTGCAAAGCCCCAGGCTGAGCTTTTCCTGGCACGTGGCACTGGTGGCACATGGAGAGCTATCGAAAGCACAAATGGCATGAGCATTAACACCCCACAAGCAGGAGGAAGAGCTGCACCACTGATGTGTGGATGTTCATGAACATCTCCCTCCCCTCAGAATCTTTTTATAAAATTGTGCCACTGGTGGCATTTGAGGCATCTCTGGCTCAGTGTGCCAAAGGCCTCTCCTCTCACAGGAGGTAAGCTATAAATCATAGTGCAAGAGACATATTTTTGGATTTAATATTGCTAATTTAATACATGTTAGTCATGCTGAGCATGCATCAACTAAAGAAAGCAATCAGTTGGCCATCTCTGGGGAGCATTTTCAGAATGTTTAAGGTCCAAAAGGTGAATTCCAAATTTGTTGAACAGGAGATTTTCAGCACAGGTGAGCAAAAATAATTTTCAGGATGATATGGTATAATGTTGCATTTATCTCAGGAGTATAACTAATAAATAATGTACCATTGCAAATAGATTTTTAAGTATGATGTCAAAGCAGCCTTTCATTTGTGTGCCTAAATATTCAAACTATCCTTGAGTGAAATGGTCACTGTCTTTCTGAAGGGTAATAATGCAGTATTTAGAATAAAAAGTTTGCCTTGTTCTGGACTACATCTGTTAAAGTGATGGTGACAAACCAAAGAGAGCTGGGTTTATTAAAATAGTAATGGGATTGTTGCCTCTTTCCTCCTCCTGTTTGCATCACTCACTGTATCTGCTATGGGTGATGTAGTGGAGGGAAAATGGGGACCTCTAAGTCTTCCAGAAAAGCAAGGGTGGGTTGCAGTAGGACATGTTGTTTCCAAGAGTCAGTTTTAGGAATGATGAGCAAGAAGGACTGGGAATGACTGGCTGCACAAGATGATTACAGTGGGGTGAGTAAGCCTTGGATCACCCTCTGGGAACTCACGGCCACTGCTTCAAGAAAATCAGATGGCCAAAGGTGACTCATTAGACAGCACTGATGTACTGGTGAGAAAGATCAGGAATGGAAAGAAAAAGAGGCAATCTTTTAACAATACTGAAATAAAGTTTTTTTTTTTTATTTTCATGAGGTTGCTATGATCCCTGAACCTCTGTTCACAGCTGTTGCTGTTCCTTATCCAGAGTAGTTTGTAAAGTGAAAGCCAATATTATGAGTCGGGCAGTGGCTGATGTGACCAAGGAAGTCTCGGTCTCTGCCAGGCTGCACTTGCCATTCAAATGATAAAGATTTCAGTCTGTTTTTTTTTTCTTAGTTTGTGAGTATGATGCTGTAATGTTGGCCTGGTGGCAACACTGCTGCACACAGTTGCTAGGGAAACATCTTCAAGTTCATTTTTCTTTGAGTTTTTTCATTCAACTCACAGCATTGCTGTAATTATTCTTTTAAAAGTGGGACGTGTGAGCTGTGAAGGGGTGCCAGTCACTGATGTAAGAGCTGGCATTGACCAAACACTCTGGCTTGAATCTCACCAAGGGTCTCAGGGTCAGCAGAGAGGTTTCTGCAGGTGCTGGAGGGGTGTGGGAAGCAAAACAGCTTCAACATTAATTTGAATACTGTGTCGAGAAAGCCCTTCAGTTATGCCTGCAGCAATGAGGCAAGTTCAAGCTTATATGTGTGAGATGTTTGACTAGATTTTGTATTTACATTTCAGTAGCCTTTTCTTCTGGCAGTGATGCCCCTTGTCTTGTTAATGAGTCTGCTAATAGTGTATTGGTGGGCTCTGTAATGAAAGGAAATGTGACAGGATTTATTGAGACAATGCCCTAAACTGATCAGAAAATTCTCCTCTAAAGAGGAAAGGAAATGACAAGCCTCTTTCAGTTATTCTACTTTGAGTGTTATTAAAATCACCCCTCATCAGATGCCACAGAGGTGGACATGGAAGCTGTAAGTACAAAACTTTGTGGAAGAAGAGGCCTCTCAAAATAGGTGCATCTCCCAAACATTTGTGTGTCTAAACTCTACCTCGAAGACATAATCAGGCACAAAATCACTCACCCCTTACAGAGACTGAGCTGGGGACTGATTTTCTGATGGACAGTGGCACGTCTGAGATCAGCACAGCAACCCAAGGCAAAATCCTGACCCTCTGAAGCCCCAAACAGCACCTTCTCCAGTGGGCTTCATCTTTTCCTTTTTCCTTTTGGGTCTACAGCTCAGGTAATGTCTTCAGAGGCTGGATGCTCTTCTCCAGGACTTGCCAGCTGAACCAGCTGGGCTCTTCTGTGGGTTTTGTCTTCCCTGGGGGCTCTGTGTCCTGCACTGGGTGATGATTTGCAGAGAGGGGACACAAGGAAAGTCCCCACATCTCCCAGGACTGTGCAGGAGGATGACAAACTCTGGGCCATGAGCTGCTCCTAGCAGGCTTGATCACTTCTCCTGCTCCTGTCCTTGGTATCCTGCACAGCTACAAGCTGCTGCCAAGCACAGGGAGGAATTTTTGGAGTGAGGTGGGATCCTGGGCTTCGGGAGAGAAGGATGATCCCATACCAGCTCTTTCATCCCCCTCCCCCACTTTGATGGAGAGCTGGGTCAGTGTTGTTTTTGTTTCTGCTTCTTTCTCCCTTGCCAAAGAAATCATTGTGACTAACTCCTCATCATACGTGTTCAACAGTGTTTTTGGGATCAGGTCCTCCTCATGAAAACAAAAATAATCCCTCTTGTTTCTCCTCCCAGCTATCCCGTAACATACGTAAGTGTTCAAGGAAGCCAGGAATGTATTTTAATTCAGATCATTATTAATAAGTTCAGGAGCTATGAGTTTTCCTCTCTTCATTCAAAATGAATTATGGCTTGGAGAAAAATATATCCATCTTACGAAGTTTTAATCCAAAGGGACACCTCTTAATTAAATTAACCAGCAAGAAGGAAATACTTGTAATAAGGGTGCAAGATAAATATTTTTAACATGCACATTCTAATTTATCACAGCCTTAAAAGAGTCCATAAGGTTTGTTTTTCTTCACTGAAATGTGATGTATTCAGATATCCTTCTCATATATAAATTAGTGTGTGTCACATGGGACATCCCCCTCATGGGTTCGGGTATTGGCCTGCCAGTGATATATTGCAGCTGGGAGAGCTGAGGAGCTGAGAAGTGAAGATGAGTAGCCATGAAACCCAGGCCCTACATTTAACATTACCCAGAGACAAACAGAGCCCTGAACTGACTCAGGGCTGGAGGCAAAGCTGTACAGCCCTGCTGTGTTATCTCATGGGATTGCACAGTGCAGTGGTGCTGCCAATTTTGAGGGAGCAAGGGAAAAGCACCTACACTTCCTCCATTAATCTGCTTTTATTTACCTGGGTGGTAGCATGGTGATACTCACTGAAGCCCTGGGTAGGCAAGATATTTAAGTGGGAGCCTATTTTTAAGGCAGCTGGTAGGTTGCATTAATTTCACAGGCAGTGCTCTCATATTTGTAGTTGTGTTCATGATCAAATACTTGATGCTTTCACTGCTATAGGTAATTTCTACATATTTGGGTTTTATTTAGCAGTTTTCATGGAAAAAAAAGCCCAAACCACAACTCCAGTACATGTACATTTGTTTGTACATTTATCCTCTCCAGTCTGCATGAATGCTTACAGAGTATTTTGCATACTCACACATGTTCTGGGGTGTACAGGTCACACAGACATGTCAAATACAGACTTCCACATTTTTACTCAATGTTATACTTCAGACTACGTTTTAAAAGTATGCAAATTTCTGGTTTGCAAAACTGAGAATAATTAGGCTGAAGGAAAATAGGCTAAAATATCAATAAATATGCACAATTATTCCAGGAAAGGAGTGTGCACAGGGAAAGGTCTGATTTAGACTAGACTAGACTGGAATAATTTCAGTTGGAAGGGACCTACAAAGATCCTCTAGTCCAACAGCCTGAGCACCTCAGGGTTGACTAAAAGTTAAATCATATTGATAAGGGCATTGTCCAAATGTCCCTTTGGACAGGCTTGGAGCATCAATCACTGTGCCAATATTTCTGAAATTTTAGAGGCAAGACAACACCAGTGCATTTCCCAGTGTAGGAGGGCTCTAGTTATGAACTCAGATCACAGCACTAATTGCAGATGCCAAACAACGTGACAATGTCTGGATGTCTTATATTGTGTTTGACCCACAAGAGATTACAGGAGTGGAAACTGTCAATACAAAATTAGAGTTTACAGGGGAAAAAATTTCCATGCATTTTGCAGAAATCAGTGCTTTATTCAAGGAAAAAAAGGCAATTTTCTAAGTATTTTAATTGTGGGTATACTTTGGCCCAGTTTGTGAAAGAAGTTGCACTTTTAACAGAGAAATTAGCACAGATAACAGAACTTATCTGCAGGGAATATTTGTTGTCCATTTAATTATTAATAAAACCTCATATTTGAACGTTATTCCAGATATATTAACTATAACTAGAAATAATTCAGGAACAAGCCTAAGAACTGCCAGCTAATGTGCTGCCATTCTATACCAGTCAGGGAATTGAAAATTCTATCACTGATTAGAACTGACAGACAGGGATGGATCCTGTGTGCATGAGAGAGATGGTGGGAGGAAAGAAATGTTGCTTTTACTGGGGAGAGCCAGGCTTTTCAAATCTGTTGGCAGGCTTTGCAGAGGTCAGTGAGGACGTGCCTCAGCAAGGCATCACTGATAAGGCACATCCAGCTTCCCAAAAATGGCACTTTGCCCCAGGCACATTGGGGAGCCAAACTGTGGATGAAAAAGGGCTGAAATTGTCTCATGGAGCTACTTCAGTCTAGAAAACAGTGTAAATATATGCAGTATCCTCCAATGGGTTAATCAAATGTCTGTAAGATGGGATAAGCAGCAAATTCAACACGTTTGTGGATGGTGCAGAACTCATCAGAGCAGCCAACAGCAAACAATTGCAGGAGGATGCCACTCACTCCCAGCTGAGTGACTGGGAGAACAAATGCCAGTGGGAAGCCAGTGCTGGGAAGAGCAAAGTAATGAAACAGAGGAGAAGTGACAAAAATGACCACTGCCCAGCCAGCAGCTGGCAGTCAGCACTCTGCTGCCTTTCTGAAAGGAGTTTGGAATATTGATGGAAAATTCTCTGAAAGCACAGTTCTGATACTCAGCAATGAAGGAAAAAATAGTGAAATTAAGTACTGGGTACTACCAAGAGAGGAAGTTGTTGTATGAATCATAAACCAAAGCTCTGCCGTGCTTCAACCAACCTAAAATGGAAATGGGGGAGCCAGAGGTAGAGAGAGAATTAAAACAAGATCAAGGAGGGTATGACTAAGCTTGCATGAGAGGGATGGTGAAATAGCTTATGAAAAAGGCCTGTTCAGGGAAAAAAAGCCAATTCAGTGTTTCTCGTAACTTAGGAACAAAGAATCTCCCAAGCACGAGACCAGGTTTAAAAAGAGGGTGAGGATGTGCTGATTTCACAGTGTAGCTGCCTCGTGCCAGTGCCCTCACCACAATATTCTGCAAAGGCCTAGAGGGCAGAGGGCCTTTAAATTAGACAAATTCAGAGAGGACCAGGGTGTTTGTGACTGTCAAACACAGCAGTCCAGCTCCAGCTCAGGAATCCTGGTGACCATGGAGTGCTGGGAGCACAGCAGGGACACCAGGAAAGGCCTCATGGCACTGGTCCTGTTTCTTCCCTGCTGTGCTCTGAGCATCTGCTGCCAGCCACAGCCAGAAACAGGATCCAGGGTTGGACCAACCCATGTTCTGACCTCACAGAGCAGCTCTTGTGTCCCCCTGTCTCACCAAAAAGTACAGATGTGCTGTGCTGATTCCTGAATAAAATAAAATAAAATAAAATAAAATAGTCTAAATAAACGGAATGTTCTCCTTGAACTTAAAAAACAAAATGAAACAACAAAAAGCCCCAAAATAAAACCAAGACAATGTTTATACTGGGAAATGTGCATTTTTTTTCTTTCTGGATAACAAAAACAGCTGTAGGGGTTTTATTCAGACTCCCCCTCTCCAAAGTTCACTTTTAGGTTGAGACAAAAGTTTTCAGTGCCAAAGAAGACATTTGAAGAAGACCATAAATAAGAGAAAACAGAGTTAAGATGCAAATGGAGTTTTGCTGCAACCTTAACCAGAAATCTCATGATTTACAGTCATTTCACTAACATTTGCTTATCTTCACGGAAAGAAGGGCTCTGGTTGAGCGGAAGCTGTGTTTTACCAGGAGGATAAACAATGGTCTTACTGACTAACCAGCATTTCCCAGTGTTGTCTCCTGGAGATTTCAGGAAAAATCTCCTCAGAATAATGCTCTTGATGCTAGGGAGGAGAGATTTGAAAGAGAGCATTAGACCTGATAGCACTTAAGCAGTGCTGGGACAGGCCCTGTGCATGTCACAAGAACCTAAGGAAATCTGGAACTAATCTTGGTGGCAGGCCCAGCAGGGGATTTTGCCTTCTGTAAAGACAGGATTGCCCAACACTTCCCATTATAATATCTTGCTTATGCTTTCTCATAACATTGGCAAGCTTTAGCTCTTCAGGCTAGTATTATGTACACTGGATATCTTTCCCTAGCTTACAAGTTTGGGAAAATGTCAGTGCAAATGGAAACTTCTGAGGAGGAGGAGAGAAAGGAAGCAGAAATGGGGGTTTACAACTCACCTGCCATCTTATTCCTGTAAAAGTTGTGAAGTCCCTGTGGAGGTGTGGCAGTGACTTGAAAACTGGGAAAAGAACTGGTGTAAAGGCAGAGTTTTCTTGCTGTCACCACAAAAAACTAGTTGTCATTTAGATAGATGATCCTCCAAAGTCCCATTTTTACATGTTCAGAGATGAGCAGAGAGGCTGCCAATGCTCCTATCCCATTATACCATTCCTGGGTGGTGGGCACTGTGCTAGAGGAATTATCCTGAACAATGCTTTGAGGGGGTAGGATGAGCCATGTGTTTGTGCTTTGGTTCTTCCCCTTGCAGGTAACTGGAAGATGATTTTGTAAGATCAACAGTGGTGTGACTTCAGGCCCTGCTGCATGAGGGAGGGCTGGAACAGAATGTGCAACCTTGGCAAGGCTGGATTTAAAGGACAAGCTCCCAGAACTTCAAGAAGTCCCAGCAGTCTTCCATCTTCCAGGTGGGGTCAGCCTGGTCCTCCAGCATCAGAGGCAAGACTGTTAGCAGGCATGGTCCTCCCCCTCTGAAGGGGAGATGAGAAATGACCAAGGGTGATAAGTACCAAAAAGCTGTTGACATGCATTCAGGACTCTGGGAGAGATTGTGGGAAATTTGCATTTCCTGTTCTGCCAGAGACACATTTGATGAAACGACCATAATGTGTATGTGTAGAAGGTTTGAATGAAGGGTCATTATATGCTAAATTAACTGTATTGCAAGAACATTAAAGAAAACAAGAACAGGAGAAACTCCTCAGTCCATGAGAGGATTTGTGTGATGCCTCAGAAAAACAGATCTTCGTGTTAGCAGGAGGCCTATCATTCTTGCAGGGTCATTGGAAGAGACCCAAGGCCTTTTGCACTCTGCATGTGCAGCGTAAAATAGCTTTGCATTTGCTTGATCTTTTCCATTATATTATACAACCTTGAAGAAAGAAAAGCAAGCATCGAATTTGTGATTTATGGCTTGATATTTACTTGCTGTATCCGGGTGCGAGACCTAGTCCAAGAAACAAAAAGAGACCGTGAGCCCAGAACGAAAAATACACACTTAAGGACTAAATGTATTTTTCTTGGAGCTCAGTCCCAGTGAGCTCTGCTTGGAAAGCCGACCGCCTGCTCACCCTGAGAGGGTTTCCAAGTTCGGCTTCCACGCTGAAGTCTCTCTCTCTCTCAACACTCTTTGCACTTGGCTCAGCAGCCCTTAACCCCCATCCTCACTGCTCCTTGTGGAGGAGATCCCTGCACCCCTCGGCTGGGCTGAGAAAACCCCTTTTTAATAAATTAACACGGTGCGATGGGATGCGGAAGCATCTGGTTCTCCCAGTCCTGATTTATTTCAGCAGCAGCACACAAAGCTTTGGGTGATAAATTATTGAGAGTCAATGGGCCCTTGGAGAACAGGGCTGTGATGAATAGCAAGCAGTTGGCATCCCACATGACCGTGGGTCCCAGAGGGCTACCTAGGGAGAGGGTAAGGGGAAAGAAAAGGCCAAAGCCTTTGAAGGATACAGCTGTTGGGAAAGTCTTCCTGCCTGTGAGAGATTACTTTTATTTTTAACGCCTTTTTCAGCGGTGGGAAGTGAGGTTAGGAATCCTCTGGGGATAAACAATAACCACTAAACCCATGTTACCTGCAGCCTGGTCTGATACAGGACAACAATGAAGCTGAGTATTGATCTACCTAAGTGAGTTTTTCATTAAGAACATCAGGGACTCATTTAAAAGATGTTGCAGTTACCAGAGCTGTCTTTTGCAACTTCCAAGGCAAAGAAATCCACAGTCTGTGTCTCACCAGCAAAGAGGCCACAATGTGCTTGTTTGGTATGGAGAACAGAATTATTTTGGAGTCAGTGTTTAAAGATACAGGAACAAAGGCCAGATAATGTAAACTCTTCCAGAGTTCCCTGCTTGTGTGGCACTTTCACAAGGAGCAGTGGAAAAACTGCTGAGAAATACCTTTCCTTAATGATTCTGGAGGTTGTTGTCACGGGGAAAAGCTCCCCAGGGGTGGGGATGTGGTGACTGAGATCACTGCAGGGGACTGCTGGGTGGCACTGGGGCAGGAAATCACTCCCTGTGCTTCCATCCCATCCCTTGGGAGCTGGGTGCAGAAAAAGCATCACTGACCATGAAAGAGCAGTCAGCAGAAGGTTTGTCGTACATCAGGTTGTACAGAGCAGCCTTTTCCAAGTCTGTACATTTCATGAGCTTTGCTACGCCCTCTGAAGCAAAATACACCCATTTCTGGCAGGCAGGGGAGTGAGAGTTAAAATGAGCCCTGTGCCCAGAAAGTGGGAGAATTGATCCAGAATGAGGGCTGGAAAGGGCAGTGCACTGGACACCGACCTCCCCTGCCTGACTCCAACATTTCACTCTGGATTTCCCTTCAGGAGGGCATAAAGGAACCTGTTCATGGACATCTGGAGCATCCTTGTGCAAGCATTTTGAAAATCTTCAGCTGCTTCAGCCTGTCATGCTTTCTGAGCTGTCTGTATTATAGCTGGCAGACAGGTTATATCCCACACTCACCTGGCCATTAGTGATACCTTCACTTTGGCTTGAAAACTTCATTTTAGTTGCCACAGAAGCCATCAAATGCTACATCTTCCTGGCTTCTTCTGCTTCAGGCAGCTCTGCTTTCACATACTTGAATTTGGGGCAGTTTTTCACTTGCATGTCTACAACAGTGAGAAAAAAAATAAGTACTACTATTTGGTGTTTGTTTTCTCTTTTTTTGCATCTGTAGCTAGTCACACGTGACAGCATGTTGGCTGATGAAATTTACCTTTGACTGTGCTAACTTAAGAGTCACTGGGTCTGGTGTGGAGTCTGGGGTGGACAAGCTTGTACAACTCCTCTGGAGGCTTTCACAGCCCAGCCTGGGCTCTGGGCTGGCAGGGGTCACTTCAGGCTGCCTCCAGCTGTTTCAGGCTTTATCCATTTCTCTTTACACCCTTAGCACAACCTTCCTGCAGCTATCACAAGGGAGTGGCTTTTGAGTTACCCCTGTGAAGGTGTTTATAACACAGCCGTGTCAGGGCATTTTGGTGCCTATTTAAAACTTGCCTTGTTGCCTCTCAGTCTCCCCAAATTTCACAATTCCCAGGCTCCCTTCCTTCTGCAGTGACATTGACACGGGTTGTCCATACAGCCTTGCCTCTTTTCCCCTCCATCCTTGCTATCAGCCTGTGTTTAAAGCTCCAGCAAGACCAGGGTCTGAAGGGACATTACAGCCTGAATTACTTCTGGCAGTCTATTCCCTTTGCTAACCCTCTGAATGCACTGACTCTGTCTCCTGGGCTGAGAGAGACTGTCAGGATGTCCATCAGGAGGTACCTACTCTGCTCATTCAGGACTTCATTTTTATCAGAGTTAAACCAGTGGTTTTCATTAGTCCCCTGCATGAAAGAAAAACACAGCACATATATGTCTTTTAATGTATAAATGAGAATAAATTCACCACTGATGTTACCAATAGTGTCCTAGAGCATGAAAACAAAACATTTGTTCTTTTTAATGGAGCATTTTTTCCCCCTCTGCTTCCCAAGTGAGCAGGGGTATATTATCATCATTCCCATTCCTGTATTCCATATGTGACTCCAAATCAAACCCTGAGGTATTTCATCTCTTACCTGGCAGGGTCAGTTTAACGTATCCAAATCAGCCTGACTTACATCTGCTTTGCAGATCATCATCACTGGCATGTTTTAAAAACTGTTATAAGTCTATAACGATGCCTTTCTCCCCTCCCCCAGTGCTCCAGTAATGTCAAGATTTATTGAATCTGAAGGTCCAGTTGTGACCTTGGCTCCCACTTGCTAAAATCTGAACCTCTGGGGTCCATAAATCTTTGTGTGCTGTTCAATTTATAGAAGTGAACATCTGCTTATCATACAATATTTAAGTTGCAGGTGTATTCCACCAGTAAAACAAACGCATGGGTTCAGTTGCCTGGGCTGGGGGACATTAGACAGATGTTGAAGGGATGGTGATGGTTTTGCCTGTTGGGAGAGCCCTCACCGTTGGCAGAGCTGCTGTGTGAGGTGAGGTGGCTCTCAGGACTCTGCATCCCTGAGAAGTGAAGATGGCACAGCTTTCACCCCAAAACTCAGCCTCATCCTGCTTGAGAGCAATGCCTGAGATGCACACAAATCACACAAGAGAAAAACTCCTCCCTTCCTGCCTCTCCTACGTCTGGTGGGAAAGGCATCAGCCCACGTGAGGATGGTTAACTTTCTGCACAAGCTGGGGAATGAGAGGCAGAGCAGTGGCTCTGTTTCTTCATTCATGTGATGAAAAATACGGTGCACAAGAGAACCCTATCTCAGAGTGAGCACGGAGAGGGAGAGGCCACAAACACCTGAATATGATGAGAAAGGCTGAAAACTCCTGCTCCACAGTGTAAGCAAAGCATTGCTGACCACAAATCGTTGGAAAGAGAGAGCAGAAGGAGCAGAAAACATCCACTGTTAGTGAAAAGGAGGAAAGAGGAGGTGACCAAGCAAATAAAACAAGAGGGCCAGTGGTGGCTGAGCTGGGAAATGGAAAGGCAGCATTTCACCAGGGTGACTCTGTATGACCTGTAGATGACAGGACACAGCATTTTTGACAACAACAGAAGCCGCCAGAGGAGACAGCTGTTCCACCACAAAGAGATGGGGATGGGACAGTGGGATCACCCAACTCCTCTGCTCTCCCCATGACTGGTACATTCACAGTGCACACAGAAGGGCCACTCCAAGCAGTGCCTGGTGAGTAACTGAGCTCAGAGTGCTGTGAGCACACACAGAGGCTGGGGCAACATTTCTGGTTGCCTCCCATCCCACCAGCTGACAGGGAGAGAGACTTTCTCCTGTTTTGCCCAAGAGACTCCTTCTAAAGGGCTCTGGCCCAGTGCAGGGTAAAATGCCAATTGCAAGCAGGTGGTAATAGTGCCTTTGGGCATAAAGCATTTTAAAGAGCAGGTTTACATTTTCAAAAGTGCTCATGCTCCCTTTGTGGGAGAAAGAGTCCCTCTGCCAGAAGCCCAGCTCCCATCTCTCCTCCCTGTGAGCTGCTGCCTGGGGAGGGAAGTGGCTGGAATGGAGGCAGCTCCAGAGCATGGCATGGTGAGGAACTGGGTGAGGAACTGGGCAGGGGATCCTACAGGCCATGTGGCTGTGCCAGCAGTGAGCTGGCACCCAGCTCAGTGGCCCTGTTTGGCAGGAGGACAAAGGAGGAGCAGCACTGCAATATTTCCAAGGCAGACCCTATTCTGTCCAGGCACACTGTCCTTCTTCCTGCTCACTCCTTCCTTGATGCTCCAGAGTGTCCACATGGCCCTGGAGCAGCCTGTGACACTGCTGGAGATACTTTGCACAGCCTTGCACTGGAAATGGGAATTCACTAATTGGACATGAGTTGCAGTGGTGCAAGATGTCTTTTCCATCATTATTGTCCCTGTCCCTGCTGCCAGAGGTGTCCTCATCAGCCCATTGTACACACGTTGGAGGGTGACCAGCTCAGATCATTTTTGCCTACAAAGATGGGCAAGAGGGCTTCTAGTTAACAATAACAAAGCACCTGAAGAAAAAATATTATGAAATACTGTAGCTCTACTTCAATAAAAACATCTATTAATATATTTCAAGACCTTCCACAGTTGTTTTCTCCTCCCTCCGGGGTAATCTAACCCCAGCTATAATTTAGCATGAGGGATGAATAGCTTCACTTATTGTACCCATAAAAGAAGAAAATGGGAATTTGCTCAGACTGCCAGGAATCTGGAATTTGTTGATGAATGGACATTTGGCTGAACATAATGAATTCCCAGCTAATTGAAAGCAGATAACGAAATAATGCATTTACCTTGAAAAACATAATTTTCTTAATAAATAATTGAAATGGCATTCTTCTGACAGATGAAATAAGAAAAGAAAATAAATAAATTGAGGATTAATTCCTGTCCTATATATTATAGCGTACTTCAGTCATACCTTATGAGGAGATTAAAAACCATAAATCTTATTTTCAGCATGGTGCCAGAGAGTGCTTTGGTCTAGAAAATGCAAGGGCCATCCTGTTCAGGGGAGTGTGGTTTCAGTCATCATCAGCCTATGCTTCTGTCTCCAAATATCATACCTAGGGAGGAGAATGCAAAGGCCAGGGGAAAAAAACAACCTCAGAAAAATGTAGGGGGTATCCAGCATGATCACAAATATTCAAATTAGCATATTTGTAGGTGTTCACCCTTCTCGTCTCCTTCTCATCCCTGGGGTGGGCCAGCAGACCTGTTTCACATTGCAGTGGTGGGAATCTGTGGCTAGGGGTTACCCTTCATTCAAGGAGCAATGATTTTCAGCTGAGGGGAGGTTAATGGCTGAAAACATGTCAGCTTGAAACACTTGCAGATGATCTGATCACACCCTCCATTTTAAGGAAAAGATTGGCAAAGGATACAAATAAGATCATATGGGTCGAAATACCCCAATCTGGGTAGGGCTGTGATTTGGAAACCCTTCTGGATCTAGAAGTAGGTTCCTCCCATATTTATGCAACAGGACAAAATTAAACTGCAGAACTGAACTCCAAAGCGTGGAGCTTGAAAAATGCAAAGGTGGATTTTTTTTAAACTTTAGTTTGACAGTAATAATTTCTTGTCAGATTGTGGTTTGAGTGGAACACAATGTTCCCAAAGAGACACGAAACCTGACAAATGTTAATCTGCTAAACTGCAAAACTTGGCTATCCTAATTGGAAGCATTATTAATCTGGGTTATAGTTTGGTATTATTTTTCAATGAATTTGCAGCAGGTTGTGGTTTTGGGCAAAAGCCATGGAAAACTTGGTAGTTACACAGATTTTTAATGGGAATAAGGGGAAAACCACAGTGATTTTGCTTGTGTTGTGATTTAGAACTTGGTCAAATTGATGGGCTGTGAGGCCATGTGAAATAAAAGAACAAGCTTTGTAAATGGAAACTTCTCCACCAAGTGCAGCAGATCTGCTCACAGAGATGCTCCCCCTCAGACAGGCTCTTGAGCTGTTAGACACCAAGACACGTTCAGCTTCTTCCTAAAATCAGTGGGCAAGAAGTCCTACAAGGCCCCAAAAGGAGCTGAGGAGTATGAAAATTTGGGATAAATGGTTTTGAACCTCAACCTTCCTTGCTGCTAAATGTTCTCTGACTGGCAAGACCTGTAAGTCCTTTTCCTTGAGGAAATTTCTGTGCGGTCAAGACAAAATTAAAAGAACAGCTGCTGAAATCTTGACATTGACTAAATATGGGGGTTGTACTAGCTAAGACACCTTATTTTATTTGTCTGTAAGAGCATCTATCTGGTAATGGCAAAGAGTAACTTTGGGAATGTTTGAACACTCTAAGTTGTAGAAAAGGGTCTTCCCAGTTGTCTCAGTGATGAGACAGTCTGATGGTTGAAAGATTCACTGACAGAAAGTGTGTGTCACCATTGACAGTCTTTTTTCTCAGTTGTTTTTAGGGTTGGAATAGACCTTAGGGCCTTCTTGAATGATCTCCATTGTGATACAGCCCATGGAACCTACATCAGTTTCTTCAAAGTCAGCTTCAAATTCCTGAATTCCTGCTATCAATGTTTTAGAGTACCTTTTTCGTATGTTTTTTTTTTTGTATGGGTTTTTTAGTAGTTTTTTTTTTTTTTTGAGGGGGGGATTTATGGTGTGTATTTTTGTGTGTGTGGTTTTTTTTGTTTGTTTTTGTTTGTGTTTTTTGTTTGTTTGGTTGGTTGGTTTTTTGTTATATATATATATTTTGTTTGTTTGTTTTGTTTGTTTGTTTAATACAGGGAATACTCCAGGCCTTATTAGAAACTGGTTAATAACAAATACTGGTAAGTACTTCAGGCAGTGAATTATTTTTCCCTTCTGAAGAACAATGTCTTATTTCCATCAGAAAGGATCTATCCCTCATCAGACCATGAGATTTGTTAAACCTTTGTCCAAGAAGTGAAGGACTTTGGGCAAGTTCTGCTGTCTGTGCAGCCGTAACTCATTAGCATCGTGTCATCCCTGAGCCTTCCTTTGGCTGTGTCACACAAATGGAGCTCTTGAGTCTCTCAGAATAAAAAAGTGCTCTCCTGTCCTTAATGAAGTTAGTGTGTTTTTTTTCTGAATCCCCTCCATATTTTTTCTGAACACCAAAACAGCTGTAGGAGCCATCACACCACTGAAACACAGCAGATACCTGTTCCATGGTGGACCCTGCTTTGCACAGCCAAAAGCTGTCTTGGCCCCTTCAGACACTGACCTGAACTTTGTCTGACTTTCTACCAGGATCTGGAGATCTCTGCAGAATCACCAATCTATTCACTTGGAAAGTCTGGCCTTTGCTCTCCCTGACTGTGCTCTGCCACATTTAGGGAGCAAATGGGCTCTGCCATTCACCAGTCCCTCAGAGTCTCTCTCTTATTTGCCATCAGCAGGGAACAGTTAAACAGTGATGAGCCAAGAACCCAGCTCATGAAATTGGGCAATTCCCCAAAGACAGTTTTATCAGAGGTAAAATAGTTCAGTTGGTAAAATAGTCCAACAGTATCATTTATATCAACTCTATCACCTTTACTCATTAAACATGTTCATGTTCCAGCAGTATAAAATTATTTTGATAGGGTCTGTTTTTGATAAGCTCATGATAATTTCACTGTAATTCTATTTTATTTTCCCCCTGTAATTCTTAAGAGAGTTCCCAAATAACCATTCTATTATTTTGTTCAGATTGGTGTCAGGCTGACAAGTCTATATTTATTCACATCATCCTAGTTACTGTGTTTAAGTGCTGGCACAACTTTATCTTTCCTTCACATCTGTAACTTCTCTAGTGTTCCAAGACTTATTCAAAGTCAGCAGCAGGGGTTCAGTGAATATCTTTCCCTTTTGGATGCAAATTATTCAGGAACTGCCAATTAAAAATTTCTAAGTTTAGAAAGCATTGTTATAAAAGAAAGGCTTGTTTTTCTTACATAAGATGCAGTGCATTATCTGGCTTTTTCCCAAACAGAAGTGGGAAATATTTACTCATCATTTTTACTGCTTTGGGTTTATTATTGGCAGTCTTAGCCAATAGACTTTGTCCATCTAGAAGTAATCTGGTACATTTCTAGTGATCCCATTTGTAGCTAACATACTCTTAAAACTTCTGCTGACCATAGATGTCGACATTTGTCCTTCTCTTACCATGATGTTATAATTTACAACCTGTAATTCATAGTCGTTACCATCAATTTACTCTTTTTTTTTTATTTTTTTTTTTTTTTTTTTTTTTTTTTTTTNACTTCCCTGGATTTAGGTCTTTAGTGCAGGTTCTCAACTGACTAGACATCAGAGAACCCACTCCAGAATGTCTGTTCCCAAGTTGCTAGAAATCTGGAAGCAGGCCAGAACCCTTCTCACCAGCTGTGCAAGTCCTCCTCAGATGGTGCTCAGCTGATCCTCAGTAAAGACTGATTGAGACATTCCAGCCACAGGAATCTTCCTGCCAGATTTCAGCCATGGTGACCAGGTCAAACTTGTGTTTCTAAAGGAGTAAAAATCGTTCTCAATTCACTCTATGAGCAATTACAGATTTTTTTTTTTTTTTTGCTGGACTTTCTGATTTGATGATAATGGAATGGTTGGATTTCTCCTGCTTGTCACCCCTCTGCTCCAGTGAGCCAGGGAGGTGGGTCCCTTCCTGAGCCAGGCTCCTCATCCCACCACAGCCCCTGCACCAGAGAACAGAACCAGACAAACCACAATGTCATGACAGCTGCTCTTGGTATTTTAAAATGGCTGTTGGTAATTTTGCTTATGAAATAAAGTTTCTAGCTGTTCCTCATGTAGCACAGGAGTCAGCCTGTCTCGGTGCAGACTGAAATATTATAATGAAGCAATCGTCCTTTTACTCCAAGTCTACCCAAGTGATAAACAGAAACAATAGCAAATGCAGATAAAATATTGGCTGGCTCCCTCCAGAAAGTCCCCTCAGGTCTTTACAGAGATGTGGAGAAATAGTCCAAGCTAGGCCAATGCTCTGCAATAATTAGGATGAAGAAGGGAAACATTAAGTCATTCTTCTTTGAGTGTCTCAACCATCCTATTTAATAGGATTATCTGGCTAGTCTCCATGTGGATTTACTGGGAATGTACCACTTCTTAAAATTCTCAGCTTTATTTTCTTGTTGATATTCAGTGTTGGGTGAAAAACAGAGAATTATACAACTTGAAACGAACAGGTCATCTTTCAGCAAATGCTTATTCTGCATTTTGTACATACAAAAGTTGGATGGTAGTGGTGAGCCAGAGCCCAGTCATCTTAGAAACCATTTTCCAGAATAAATCCAATTGGGGTTCATGGCTTGCTCTGATCTGGTGTTTCTGGTGGGGTCTACCTGAAGCAAGTAGGCACTCAAGGCTCAAATAAACCCAGGGCAGGATTCATCTTATCTGGTTTTAGGAAGCTGGAAGGAAACATTTACATCATCAGTGGAGGATATGAGGTTCATCAGGGGTCTCAGTTTTCCTGTAACAAGTGTCCACACAGCCTTTGGTTTTAATTAACCATTATTGCTTATTCTCAGCGAGTCCAACCTCTGTGGGGCTGTGCTGGGCCCCTCAACAGGACTGTCCCAGGAGCAGAGCCCTGCCCAAGGTGGGTGAGGTGGGCAGAGAGAAGGTCTAAGCCAGCTCATCACTGTGCACTGAAAATGTGATTTGATCTGCTTACATTTCAGAGTTTGAGAGACAGCAATGGAATTCCCTCAGCTCTTCCCTTCCAACTGTCCTGCCAGACTTGGAATGCCATTTGGGAAGGTATTAGACTTGCAAATCAATTTATTACTTTGACTTTGGCATTCTCATTAGGGCCCTGGCTCTACATCTGAACTGTTAGCCCAGCTCAGTTTACCTTCTTGTAAACTTTGCTGATACGTGAAGTGTTGGCTGGGTCCTTTCTAAAGCATATTGTCCTATTAAAACACATTTAAAGAGTCTTGTAAACCCTGGAGATTAACCCCAATGTTTATGGAGAGTTATAGATGCTAATTCTTGCATATTTGTCATTCCAAAGCATGGCCTGGTGGCAAACTTTCTTCCTGCACCACAGCATTTGTGTCAATGGGATTTGTCCATGCTCTGATTCCTTAGGACAGAGAAAAGAAATGGTGGGAAAGTGAGGAATATGGGCATTTGCCATCCTAGACTACGTTAACTGGTCATAAAACCTTAGAGCTAGCTCATAGCAGGAGACTGGGAAATAGAAGGATCATCCCCAGAGGATGGTTTTGTTTAAAAACATAATGATAAGAGATGGTCTCAGCCTGAAGAAGTAGAATTTTCTCTTTCAGGTTTTGTTAATGTTCCTGTCTTGGAACACCTTTGTATATGATCTCTCCTCCTTGTCTTGCCAAACATAGAGGGTTGGCAGCAGCAACCCCACAAACCTTCAGCTTTCTCCCCAGCTGTGGGTGTCTTAATCTGCCCAGCACCAATCAGTTTTTTCTCTTCTGGGGATGGAAGATATTTAACATCTGGAAGCTTCTGTCTGGTGGCAGAATAGTAGATAAAACAGTGGCAGACTCAACTTTTTGGTGTATGTAGGTATGACTGTAGGGAAATAAGTCCTGTGTGATCATAAAAATATGTATGTGTATTGATTTTGTGTGTATACACACGTATGTATATATATATATATATAAATACATGTGCACACACACATGAAGAGTTTGGTACATATTTGCATGGCCAACACAAATCTGAGCAAATTCAATTTGTCTGAGTTAACACTTTACTACATCTCCATAAAGCCAATCCTGGCAACTTTTTTTTGAGGAACAGAAAGCACATTTTGGGTGATATAATTTCTTTAGGAGATAGCAGGTGTGTCAATTATGACATTCAGAGGAGTCACAATTAGCTCAAGAATTTAAACTTTATGGATAGATGGGCTTTTTTTGGGGAGAACTGGGGTTTAAAAGAGAGACTATTATGAAAGGGGACTGATGATGATGATGATGATGATGATGATGATGATGGAAAGGTAGCACAGCCCTGACCAAGCACTTGTTGAACAGCTGCTCTCCAGAAAGGTTGTGAGGGGTATCTACAAGCAGCTCTATTCCTGATATTGATTAGCCTACCTTCAGGTCTTCATAGTTTTGATGGTTTTTTTTCTTCATGCCTCATTCATTAGATAAAAAGATGCCTTCAATAAGTCAAGTGGCTTTATTATCTGTTTAATTTGACAGTCTTCTGGATCCCAGATTTTGGCTGACCTCTCTGACTAAGATGAGTGAAATAGAGGGAAACTAATCATCCTCAACCTAGCCAACTCAAATCTAATTTTTTTCTTTTTGATGAAAGATACTTTTAAGCTCAAATGAAGGGAAAAAGTTCTCTATACAACTGGGAAACCAAGAGGCAATTACAGGACAATTAAAGGAAAGCAGGTCATACAGTCCTTTGTTGCTACTTGACAAAGCTATGTTAATAATTTGTCAGCAAAAATCAATCTAATAAATTTCATATATATTTTTTTTCCTTTTAAATGCATTTCCAAGAGAGATCATTATTTTGAAAACCTTTATTAATCAACAGTATTTTCTGGATAACTTTTCAAAAATATTTCTTACTCTCTTGGCCTAGAGCAGGCCCCATTGAGTAGTAGATATTTACAATGCCTTGGTTGCATGTTTCACCATGTTTCACACTTCTGCTCTCTGCCTAAGGAAGTGCAGCTCAAAAAGTCAGGTTTCTAGTGACCATTTCTCTTACCCAGCTACATCTGTGATGTAACACAGAGAAAGGTGCACTCACCTGTGTAAAAAAATTTTGCATGCAACATAGATGGTAAAAAAGACATGTTCTTTTTGGTTTCTGGAGCAAGCTGGGGCTCTGGGTTTCTAGTAATAGTTAAATCTTTGGAAGATCTTTCCCTTAACTCCTTGGCTGTGGCCAGCCTCAATAAACAGATATGACTAAGAGAGGGCAGCCTGTGAGCAGGAATGCTAACCCCAGCATGCTTTTCTATCCATTTATTTGGTTATTCTTTACAAAAATTAAGTTCTCCTGTTAACAGTTGTGTGGGCACTGCATGGAAATTTTACTGATAATGCTTGAATTTCACCTCTTGCTCTTCTTCAGCATCTCATCTAGGAAACTTGCCTCGTGTGGGAGCAGCTTCTGTGTCTTGCTAATCCAAGATCACAGGTCAGAGTGAAAATGAAGCCATAACATCAAGACAGTTTGGCCTTAGGATGACTAAGAAATCTGAGTTTGTTATCTCAAATAGCTAAAACGCAGGGAGCCAAAATTACTTCATCTTGGAGCAGTGTGGAGTTGGATGAAGACAGCTCCTTCACGGACAGAGAAGAGGGAATGTCCTTCCCAATAATTTATTAATTTCACGCCTGACATGGGATGGGTGATAGCTTCAAATAACAAACCCAGTCATTGCATTTCCTTATGGGAGCAGACTGCAGCAGCTGATCCTCCAGCAGGGTGTGGACCAGGGAGCTGCCTGCCTTTCCCAGGGCTGTGCAGGGTCCTTCCAGGCACCACAGCTTGAGCTCTGGGGCTGCCAAAATAGAGCCAAGGGTACACTGAGCTCCTGCACCCTGACCAGGCACAGTCTCTCCACCCAAAGGCAGAAGAGATATTTAACTGGCAAAGGGTTCAGTAACAAAAGGCTGGCAAGTTTTGCTCATATTCTGGGAGTCATAGTGGCCCCCTCGGGGTTTGTGTCTCCACTGCTTCTCTCAGTAGACTAAATGTAGACCTTTATTTTGTAACACATGTTATGTGCAGGCTCCCTGTGCTCTGCCTGAGCTGGGATTCCTTCCGTGGTCACAGCAGGTCTTTGTGTGGGTGAGGGTGGTCATGGAAGTTCACTCCTTGAACATGCCCAGAGGGAGTGGAAAAGCCTCCAGGCTGCTGTGTGGCCTCCCTCTGCAAAGGCCTTGGGACAAGCTGTTGGGCAGCAGGAATCAGGCTTTCAGCACTTTGGGAGAACCCAGAACTTCAGGATTTCCCAATTGCTAACAAATGTACCCTGAGTGTGTCTGGTTTCTTTCTTTCTTAGTGAAGAAAAGGGAAGATGATGTTAATTGGGTCTGCAATGAAGACTAATGGGGAAGACACCAGACTACTGAGTGTCTGACAAGCTAAAGCAACTTGCAGTTATTGAGTTTGGTCTGGGTGAATGAGCCCTTGATTGTGCAGCTACTGCAAATGAGGTGTGAGTGCCAGTGCAAACAGTTTGGTATGAAGCCTTGGGAGACACTGCATTCCCAATAACCAGAGGCTCCCTCTCCTCTGTTGTTAGGGAGGGAGCCTCTGGGAGGCCATTCAGTCCCAAGGCAGAGGGTGGCAACTGATGCAGACCCTGAGAATTCTGGCTGCCCTTGAGACCACCAGGAGTCAGGAAAACCAGATGAGATTCCTGTTGGGATCACAGGCTCTTTGTGGAATCCAAGGCTGCAGCAGCACCAAGGGAATAAAAAGTGGCAGCTTCAAGTGAAAAGAGACCTCTCTGCCTTTCTGCTTTTGAGGGCACTGAGGCTACAACACCACCACAGAGATAACCACCAGCTCTTTCTTTGCCAGGAAGGGTCTGTGTTGATTACTTGCTGTCCCAAGCAATTACTTGTTGCAATTAATCTGTGCCTGGTGCAGGGCTTTACCTGGCTGGGCTGCAAAAGAATGACTTGACTTTGCATTTGTAGCACCTTCATCCTCCCAGGGCTCAGCTCAGCATTGGATGGCTTAGCCAGGGCTGCCCAGAGTTGCTTCCTCACTTCAGCTGCACATGGGAACTCCTTTGGATGAGCAGGGCTGGAGGGATGAGTAAGTCAGCTTGTCTGGGCTGACCCCTGGATGGTGCTTCCCTGCTTGGATGAGCACAGGGGGAGAAAGAAGGTGCAGATCATGGGAAAGTGGTGAGAACCACCCTCGATGAGCCAATTACTCAAACTTTCCCCCTTGGATTGTGTCAGGTGCCTCTTTCAAAAACCTTAACTCACACTGTTAGGGGTTTAATTTTAGGTTCTTGCCTCCCACATATGGCTTTTATACTGTGGGAAGCCTTCAGACATATCACACTTAATCACTGTTTATCCTTACTCATTTTCTTGCCATGCTGGATATTTGTTTTTAATCAAGAACAACTTTTCTGTGTCATGCATTCATCCAGCTAAATGATAATGTGCAGTTCTGTTCCAAAAAGCCACTATGTCTTGCTGCATCATTTCAAAGCAGGGCTTGCTGAATTGGGTAACAATATGGCTTTTTATTCTGCCACCCCGGGGCAACTGGCACAATTCTGCAGCAATAAAATAAATTGTATTTTATTTTTTGCTTTGTCAGAATAAATAGAACATAAATTCGCTATATCTGGCCAGCTTTGTGGCATTTTGGGGACATAGGCCTTTTCCTAGGGGAGGAGTAAGGACAGAAAGATTCCTGTTTGAGTGACACTGTCCACCTATTAGAAAAACCACAGTGAGTGAAAACTTGGGCCTTCAGAAGACAGCAAAAGCTTTGCTGCAGACTTTCATAAAACCAGATTTAGCACTCATACAGCAAATTTTGCATCCAACACATCTGACACATTTCTCACTGAATTTACTAGTAGCCCAGGTGGGATATTTGGTCTGAGAGGTAGTAAACTCAGGGCCACAACCATGTTCCATTGGGGAGCCAGTGCTCTCACACCACAGCTGACGTTGCCAAGACAGAAATATGTGGAAGACTAATGCAGTTTTAGCTCTGTGAGCCTTGGATTCAAATTGGAGGAAGAACTGGATTAAAGGAAAATATACTCTTGTGTCCCATACAGTCATTGAAACCATGATGGAGAGAAAAGAAAATGCTTGTCCACAATATGTGTTAGTACAAACATGAGGGTGTTAGGGGAAATAACTTCTATGAAACCAGTCCCATAAAAAGATAAAGAAAAGAGATGTATTTGGTATTTTTTTGTTCATCCATCACATTTTAATCTTGCTTCTCTCCTTCCCCTGGCTATTTCCAGAAATTGTTTGGGAACACCTGACATACACATCACGTATTTTCCATGTCAGAATCACCAGTAGGAGATACCATTATGTTGTTGAGCATTCATTTTTATCTGTTAGTGGAAGAGATGAGTGAATGAATCTATGTTCCCAGCAGAGCTGCCTGGGTGGCATGGACATCCTGCACACACACCAGCCCTTTAAAACTGCTTATCTTTCACCTTTTTTTTTTTTTGGCTACAACATACCCTGCAAAAAATGCATGTTCTGGAGGCATCAAGGGTTGAGTGAGACATAACCATATCTAACTACTCTTTCACTCTTCCCCTCTCACAGACACCACCCTCCGAGCCTCAGCTTTTAACATCAGCCTTGCTCTGCTTTATGAAGGATGTTTTCCTGTGTGGTCAAATTTTACAGCACCTTGCACCATTATTGGGCTGTTGCCTCTCTGCTCCTGGGAGCATCAGCTTGGACATGAGAGGCCAGGAGGGCAGAGCTGGGGTGGCCCTGCTGTGCACAGGGCAGGACAGGGCACACCTGGGTGGCTGCTTCACTCAGCCACAGATGCAAGGCCAAGTTTTAGCTGATCTGTGTGTAATCCTTGGGAGAGCAAAGCCCTGGCCTCAGGCTTTTTTATCTTATTGGGGCCCGAAGCCTTGGCACTGCCTCAGTTCTCATGTGGTTTCTGGAGCTGACAAATCAAAAAATCACCTACATCTTGCATTCCTGGAAGGTGCTGCAGTCGTGGGACAGCTGGGAAAGTGGTGGCATTACAAAGACCAGAGAGTGGCCACAGGGCAGCTCTAAGGGCAGAGATGCTCAGGCAGATGGTTTGCTCTTCACTGGGCCAGAAATGCTCCCCTGCTGAAGAGATATCCCAGTGTCAATTCAATCTGTTTCCTGTTCTGGTGACAGACAGTTTTGATTTCAGTTTCTGCCAGCACTCACATAAGTCACTGACTACTTCTTTATGGAAATAACCATTAAGGGCTCAAGCCATCTGACACTTCACAGGCACGTGTAAATGACAAACAAAAAAATCCACAATATCATCAAAACTTCTAGAACAAAGATGAGATTTGATTTTTTTTTTTTGTTTGTTTTTCAGGCAGAGACAGAAAGCACCACTTTAGATTTTGATCTTCTTATACATCATTAGCTAAAGTGACTATAATCCTAGGTTAAAATAAAATATCTTTCTCAACTCCTCTTTAAGTTGGCCTTACTTTTCAGTCAGGTACTGAAGAAGCAAAACAAAACAAAGCAGCTCATAAATCCAGAAGCTTTTCCCATCTTACTCAAGTTTTGTGCCAGAATTTATTTTATAGATAAATGTACATATATGCTCTGTCTGAAACACCAGCAATTGCTAGAAAACAGAGAGGCTTTGAAGAATTAAAACAGAGCATGGGACCTGCAAATAAAGATTGGATAATCAAGACTTTTTCAGTTCACTGACAGTACTAAAAGAATTAACCACCATTTGTTTTAGGTTGCCCCAAAATGAGAATATTCAAAGGGTTTTAGATGAACCAAAGAGTAAAAAAAAAAAATTGACTGAACAAAATGACTTTTTGTATCTGAAATCAAACATTACAAGTACTTAACTGAGACTGGAATTGTGTTTTCAGACATGAAAGCATAGTATTTCATCCTTAAAATATGAACATTTAATTATTTTTTTCACTTTGTCAGGACTTCTAAAGGATCTTATTGATCTGACCAGTCCAAGGCAACACTGGACATAAATTAGAACTTATTCTTGTCAATCTGTTCCAGCATTTTCCAGGAAAAAAACTATAGCTGTAAACAACATTCCTCCTTCCAGCCAGAAACCATGATGCTACCTGCTTCTAATTTGTATGATGTGTGTGATTCACCAATGACATGCAACTGTTTGTAAATTTTCATGAATTCTCAGCCTTACAGAAGACCTCTAGTTTTTCATCCTCCTACAGTAATATTGTACTGAAGAGAAGATGGATGGCACTGGTCTCTGCTACCTCCCTGGGAGGTGGTTTTTCCCTGAACTCCATCTCCCATGCATTTATGTGAATCATGGAATTTGCTGGGGCTGCCTGGCATGATTTAGTTTGTAGACCTCAAGTGAACAAGTTCTTGAACGTTGTAATAAACCAGCATTTTTTAATGCTGGGAAATCTTCCATCTCACAATGGGTTTTTATCTAAAATTCTGTACATGACATATTTTACCATCCAGTCCCGAGGTTACACGGAAAGCTTTTGAAAACGTGTTATACATGTTATTTTACACACTAATGCTTTATGTGCAGCACATATTCCAAGTTATTTTGTGTGCAAAGACCTGTGTTAAGATTACACTGACTTCAGCAAGATTTCCTTAGACCCAATGTCCATGGCTGTTGAAGAGCCAGAGCTTCCCTATCCCTGACAGCTGCCTTGCATTTGAGAGCCAGTATGGGAACAGAAGGGTCCTATAATGAAGAATGAAGATATCTACCAATTCCATAACTCTTTATGACATATTAATGCACATCAGGGGGGCAGAGCCTCAGTTTTTGGATATTGGGCCCCAATATTGAGCAATTTTTTTTATGTGTTTCTTCTGTACAGCGCACTGTGAAGTCCAAAATGTAATACAACAAAGCAAACCCACTGAGCCTGGAGCAAATGCAGAATTTCATAACCCAGAACATGAACAGAGCAGGGTGTTGCCAGGACTGTCAGAGCATCTGTCCAGACTCACAGTTCCTGGTGAGTTAAAGGCTGCACCTCAATCAATAGAAAGGAGGACTTTGTGAGAGTCAGTATTTGCATTAATTAGAAAAACCGAGATGCTTGTCTGTTTCCTTCATTTGACCTTTACCTTCCATGGGTACATGTGCTCAAGCTGAAGAGTATTCCTTGGACTAGGAAGCCCACAGAGATTTTTGGTTCTTGGTATTGTCTCCCAGGACTAGGTCCCTGGACACAGTGGAGGAGGATTTTCAAAGGGTTGCTCAAAAGTCTTTTCTTTGCTGGAGACTGTGTACAACCCCAGGAAACAAACACAGGGAAGGGCTGGGAATAGCAGCAGACATTCAAAGCACTGTCACATTCTTCTCTTCTGTTCTCAGAAAGCCTGGTTGTATACACTGCTTACTCCCTGTGAGGAAGAAGTCGTGGGGGTGAGGGCAGGGAGGGTATCTTTCAGTTCCCTGAGGAAAGATCTTCCCCCTATCCTTCCCCAGGCTGGAATGGGAACCCTCCAAAAGAATCCAAAGGGATGCACAGTCCCAGGAGATGTGCTAGCAGTGAAATACAAGGCTTTGCACAACTTAGCAGACGTGCATTAAATCATGTCCTTTGATGAGAAAGACATTTCTGCCCTGGGTAAGATCACAGCACTGCAGATTTACTGCTCAGCTGGGGTGGGTTTGTGGAAAGCCCTGAGTATTCTGGTATGAGCTGTGCTGTGGAGGTGGGGAAGGGTTACACCTGCCTGGGGCTGGACCACTGTCAGAGGGTAGTGCAACCCTCTATTGTGATCCAATCCTGGACTACAGAGGACAGCTACTCAGAAAATTATTCTGGAGACAGCAAGTTGACAAAAAGCCCAGAAATCAATTTAAAAAGTCCTCTTCGGTTCCAGAATTGGTCTTGAATCATTTATCACAAATGTTCTTTCACCAGTAGAGGTGTATGGGTGAGGGAAGACTGAAGGGCTGTATAAAAGCAGCCAAGGTGCAGTTTGTGAGTAAGAAAATCCCTGGATGTGTTGGTCTGTACAGTGCAGCACCAGCCAAATGGTGACACCATGCTCTCATTATCAAGATCTGCAAAGAAAGAAAAATTCATGGTCACCTTGTGATTTTTCAGAAAAGACCCAGGCAGAGAGGGCTGTCCTGTGAGGCACAGGAAAGGTGAGTGAGATTTTGGTTTTCCAAAGGCAAGCAAGCCTGATTTTGGCAACTGCCAGGGACAACTCCCAGAGTGATCTTCCCTTCACTCTCCCACGCCAAAATGAGTGGTATTTGGCAGAGACATCCCCAGACCATACTGATGGAAGGGAGGCACCCTGTCCTCACTCCCCAGACTGATGTCTGTTCATAGGAAGACAGTCCTGGACAAGAGCAATAACCTCCAGCTCAACCTCTCTGAGCCAACTGGCTCACTCCTTTCATGGAGAAACCCACCTGAAGATGTCCTTTGCTTCACATTCAGAAATTACTTGCTGTTGTCTTCTTTGTTGTTTTTGTTGTGGGTGGTAGTTTGGTTTCGTTCAGCTTTTTGGGGGTTTGGGAGGCTTGGGGGTTTTTGTTATTGGTTTGTTTGTTTGGAGATTTTTTGGGGGGGTTTTGGTTTTGGTTGGTTGGTTGGTTTGGTTTTTTGTTTGGTTTTGGGTTTTTTTTTTTGCAGGAGAGTATTCTAGCTGCACTCCTGCCCAGCCTCCCCAGGGTGCCATGTGGAAGAAGACAGAATGACAGCAGGGTCCTGTCCTTCCCACCTTGCACGCCCAAAGCCCATCATGGCATCCTCAGGGGCTCAGCATCTCCTGAGGAAGTCATACATTGAAATGTACAGCATGGGGCTCGGTCCCCTTTGCTCCTTTCACCAGAGCTATCAGCTCAGACCAGGGGTTCACAGAAGATGTAACTCTGGTGGGTCTGGATCTTGCTCAGGAAGAGGGTGAGACTATGAAGCAGTGGCCTGGGAGGTCAGCAAGCCCCAGAGTATCTGCCTTGTCCCTGGCAGCCTGTTTGTTCCCAAGCATTTTGGACCAGTTCCCCACTTCTGTGCCTGATGTGTCTCACAGATCACCAGCATAGCTGCCCCATGCCAGCAACCCCATGAATTTCCTCATTTAATATTGTTCTGTCTATTATTTATGGCAGAACCCTTTTTCTAGCCTCAACAAATTACTCCTTCATCCTTTCCCCATAAATAATGCATTTCATTCCCTAGCTGCTCCTCTTGCTTCTCTTCCCTATATGTTCCCATCTGCCTAAATCATCTGCAGAGCCTGGTGCCAAGGTCTGGGCACAGGGCTGCTCCTCAGGGTTCTTCAAAGCAGAGCAGAGTGGAGTAATTGTTTACAGCACTTGCTGGCATGTCCCAGAATGACATTTGCCTTTTTTCCAACAATACTACATTGTCAATTCATGCTTGATCCCCGTTTTCTCTGGCCCCCAGACTGGTTTGTGCAGCAGCCCAGTCCATCTGCCCAGCTTGGCCTTCTGGGCACCTGAGTTTTCCTTCCTGAAGGCTGCCCTCTCACTGAGTTTCACCCTGCTGATTTTAGATCCGTTTAATTTTTTTTACCAGGGCTGCTTTGAATTCCAGTTTTATCTGTGAAAGTGCTGCTCAGGCCTCTCCAGCCTCATGCTGTTGGAAATCTTACAGAAGCCAAGATATACCACATCCACAGCACACCCTTACCCACCAGCCCTGGGACTCTGCCAGAGAAGGAAATTCAGTTGGTTTGACACAATTTTGCTCTTCACAAATGCGTGCTGGCTGTTTTCCCTCCCTTTATGCTCTCAGAGTCACTGACTGATTGTCAGTAATTCAGCTGAGTATTTTTCATGGTGTTGAACTTCAATTGACTGCTTAATGATTGTCCATGTGGTCTTTCTCTTCCTTTCTAAAGCCTGGTACAGTGCTTTTCCCCTGGGTTAGGGAACCCCACATCTCAAAACTCATTCATACCTGGCTTTTTGGGAGCAGTCTTCCTGGGATTGCCAGGAGTCCTGGCAGTACTCAAAGAAACATGTCCAGTCCAGTAGGTAGATCAACATGTCCTTACTGCCTAGACTTGAAGGAGTCGTGTGTTCCTAAAAAGTAGTTTGCTGCTTTCCAAAACACTGCAAAAATGATGTCATAGGGAGAAATGTTACTGCACATGAGTCAAGTCAAAAAGTTGTGTTTAAGTCTGTGAACTGAATTTGTCCCACAAGAGCTGGGTCTCTGTGTTCTGGGTCTGGGAGTGATCCCTGAGCTGGCCAACAGAACCACTGTCTGTCTTGCTGTATTTTTTGAAAGTCTCATAGGAAGACAGCTCAAAAAAACCCCCCAACAAACCCATAAAACTCCCCACAAAACAACAAAAAACTCACCAACTAAAAAAGCACAACATCCTTGCACTCCCATCTGTCCTAAGGCATTTTCTATTGGAGTCCTCCCCCATTCCTTTGAGATTCACTCCTGAGTTTTCTGAATTTGGGGATGATGTAACTTCCTTAATCTTAACCTGGTCCCCCAGCCACCTAATCCTGTGCTACTTGCACCTACCCTCATGACTTAAATCCCTGTGCAATACCTTTCACAGGCACCCTCTTTAAAGATAAACATATGTTACAATAATAGTAAAATAACACATTACTCTCAGAGCCCTTCACACTCGTTAACACTCATCTGGATCTATGCAACCTCAGTTTTACATCTATAATTTTATTTCCATAAATTTTAAATCTGTACCTGGGCTGTGGTATTTAATCACAGGTAACTAATGGCTTTCTTTATGAATCTTATTGTTGGTACACTTCAGTGTAGTGCAGAGCACAAAGTGCAAGAGAAAATTTCTTTCCTGGGGGCCATATGGTAAAAGAATAAAGCTCTGACTTAATGCCTTTGCTTTGCAGAGTAGCACAGTCAACAAACCCCTATTAGATCACGGGATAAATATCGACAAGTTCCAGAGCATTGTTCCAGCCTGTTGCTATAGTAATATGAAATTTTGTTCTATGAGCCATATAAAAAGAGGGATGAAACAACACATTAGTATTTAATTATTCCCAAATTTGCTGCACTGGTAACACTCAAACCAGAATCACCTGTGTTTAAAAGAGGAATGGGATGTGGGCATTTCTAGGCCAAATTGCTCTGTGTAGGCTTTCATCCTGGAAATTATTTATTCATATTAATGGAGAAGAAGAGGCTTTCCCCTGGTCATTAAGCCAATGATTTAAGATTCACAACTCCAAACCAGATGATACCACCTATTTTTTGGAGCCATATGAGTTTATAATTTCATGTGAAGGATAAGTGCTTTAGTGGGTAGTCACAGAAGGGCACAGGGTCATGTAGTGAGCTTTCCTGAGCAGTGAGTGCTGAGGCACTCAGGCACAGTGCAGGAAGGCATGTGTCATCCATAATGCATGGACTTCCCCTGAGCAGGCTTTCTGTGGTGTGAAGAGATGCTGTGGGGGCATCAGGGAACAGCAGAGACAGAGGTCAGGAACCAGGGCAAGCCTGAAGGGACCAGATCAATTGTAGGATGTGACACTGGATCAAGCGCTGACTCTCACCCAAGTTACCCCTTCACAGCAATAGCAACGGTGTGATGTTCATGTCCCTTAGCAGGACCTGACAAACTGACCAGTGGTATTTTTAACTTATGCATTTCCTTCCAAACCCATGGTAAATCACAGTGCAATCTTCTGAGACAGCTTCAGTCCCCTCCTGCTCGTAAAGCTACTACAAAGGGTGTGTAATTTGAGAAGGATCTTCTCTTGCATTTTCTCTGAAGTAGGCAATATTATTTACCCCTTCTGTATTTTAACTGCTACCTTTGTAACAGGTTAGAGGTGTCCTGCTGGGTTATTTCTAAGGATTTTATAATTGCTGTTTCTCAAAATGTAGTTTAGCTCAGCATTCACAAAGCCAAGGCTCTGGAAGGGAAAGTGCTTTTCAGACTGTGGTGCACAACACATTGTGCTGGTCTGTAAGGCAGCAGACAGGTGCTCTGTGGATGGATAAAAGAAGTAAGAAAATAAAAGCATGCCCTTACATGTCTGACAAACAAATAGACTGGGCATGGGGGTGCAGGGGAAACAAAGTTTAGCACTGAAGTTCGTCTGCATTTGGCTGCAGAGGAAAAGCAAACTGGTACCACTACACAAGCAATCCTTGCCTTCGTTTTTGCAAGATGATGCACGTTTTTTTGGATGAGGAATGCTGAGCAGCACTGGATGGGGCACACAGCTACACAGAGTTATGGAGACTGCACCACCACCATGTGAAATATGGTGTCTAAATGTCTGGGGGTAGTGCAATTGCTGTCGTGCCTTTGATTGGGCACCACACTACAAATTATTAAATAGATGTCTGTCTGCTCTGGAGGTGCTGCATCAGGGGTTTTGATGCCTAACACTTGTAAAAGTGAGCTCCATCAGTCTGTCCTAGAAAGGATTTGTCACTGGTGAGTTTTGGTATGTTGGGCATGCCCGCTGCCCCTGTGACAGTCTGCCAAACCAACCAGCCCTGGAAGGGTTAAATCTTTCCAGAGCCTGGGTCCAGCCTTTCTCCAAGGAGCAGCCTTTCCCCCTTCAGAAACAGGCAGCTGGCACCCTGCCCATATCTTGTTTGTCAGAAAAAGGGGGTCCTTTCTTTGCTGAGGGCATGGCCCAGGAGTGGCAAGCGAGCCTGGCCTGGCCTGGCACTGCCCTGCCTGGCTGGGGCTGCAGTGAGGTTCCCACAGCTCTGGGGACTCACTGCTGCTCTGGTGACAGCTCTGGATATCCCCTGGATGAGGTTTTTTCCTTTTCTTTTTATTTTTTTTCTTCCTTGCAGTCCTCCTGCCAGGTACAAATCTTCTATTCATGTCTCATTAAGCCTGATTTTTCACAAGGAAGGGTTTTGTCCCTCCTGTGCACTGGTCTTGACAGGGATCACCCAGAAATGAAGGAGTGGAATAAAAAGGGAGCAAACACTGCTCTCATCCTGAGGACTGGTCATGAAGACCCCTGAGGTCTTCTCCACAAAGCTGAATTTCATGCAAAAATGGGTAAAGAGGACCCAAATGGTCTTATATGCATCTGCAACTCATTTGTGAAGTGGCACGTTTCAGGTGCAACTGAAAATGAAACTGCAACTGGGCTGCTGGCAAAATCACTGGCTCAGTGATGGGGCCAACAAATGCTCTTGCATGCTCATTAGCTTTCATAAATGCAGGGCTCCATGCACAGCACTCAACTGGATCCTGGCACAAAGCTGACAGTCTAGGGGTTTTTTGCCTAAGTGAGTTGTCTGGGCAGTGGTAGGTGCTGCTCTAGCCTGGAACTGAGGTAATTTGTGTCTCTTTGCCTCCTTTTCCCACAGGAAGCAATAGTCAATAATTCCATTCAGCATCACCTGCAATGTCCAGCCCCAAGCCCTCCTGACCACCTCTTCTGCAAAACATATCCAGGGAGTTTTCCTGTAGCTACGCTCAGTGATGTGCAAATTTATCTACTGCCTGCACCCTGCAGCCACCCTGAGGCTCTCCATGGTTGCAGAGGAGCTGCCTCTGAACCCTCCACAGAAATGCCCAAGGTACATAACCTATCCATAGCCACTTTTAAGAGCTGCCTGTGATTTTTGTGATAATGTGAACTTCATGGCCCAAAACCTCTCTTGGCATAAAACCAATGAGTGCCATGGACCCAGTTCACTAAAACTAGCTGTGAGTGTTGAAGGACTTAGACCACTCAAGGCAGTTGTGAGTTTTCTCTCACCCAGCATAAGTTGGGCAGAGTTTAATGCTGCTTTGCTCTACTGGATGCTCCTGTCCCCTTGAAGCTTCAAGCTTCAAGTGTCATCACTCTTGGCTGTAAGGAGGAGTCTGCTGGGGATGAAACAACCTGCTCAGTGTTTTTTTCCTGACAAGACTGAAGAGTAAGACCCCTCATTTTGGAGCCACAATCCCTGTGCTTCCCTTGCAGCTTGCCAAAGTGGGCTGGCAAAGAGGGACATTGCAGGTCCTCATCTCTCCGAGTAAGAGAGTTAGTCTTTTTCCTTAAGTCCAACAGGAGTTTTCTTACCTCCAGAAAACCAGAAGTTGTCAGAGCTGCAAATTTTGGGTGGGGGAAGAGGAAGAACATGGCCCACTAAAAATCAACGTTGTTGGACAGGTTGAACTCTGGGACAGCATCAGTGAAAATTAGAGGAAAACCTGGACCACTTTGTGAAGTAGTAACTTGAATATGGAGCAAGAAAAGCAATCTTTAATGAAGCTGTGCTTTATGAATGAGAGGAAAATATGCTAAAAACAAAAAAAAGCTCAAAAAAAAGGTATTAATTAAATAGCTAAGAGGACAATTCATCTAAGTCCCACAGGAAAAAATATGTGGACATCCTTAGCTCACTAGCACACCCAAAGAAGTCTTACAGGTGTTAGTATTATTCAGATATGAACAATAGTTTTGTTTTTAGCATGAATTCTTTGTAATTCAGGGATAGTCTCTGCAGTGCCTCTGTAGGGAACTAACTCATATATAGATATCTGTGGGTTTAGGGAGGAAACAGAAGCAGGCAGATGTAACTATCCTCTAGAGAAAAGGTCCCTGAAAAGTGAAAAGTGGCCCTGTAAAACCGAGATGCTCTCTAATAACTAGGAGCTGTTGGCAGGTCTAAGCCTTGGACAGGGCTGGAGGCAGGTGTGCATAAGCAAACATGCAAACAGATACGGAGCCTGATAATATTTATTTTGCTTAATCCTTGGTAGGGGCACATTCCTGAAAGTAACTGGAGCACCGGGCCGCATGTGCATTTTAGGAAAGCTGTTTCTGCAGCAGAGACTGCCAAAGAGGCACACAGCCTCAGGATCACAGCCTCAGGATCACAGCTGGACTGTCCCATGGGAAACATGGACACAGGAACAGGCATGGTGGGAAGAGCAACCATTGCCGTGGGTGCCATGAGGCACAGCCAGTGCAGCCAAACTCCTGGAGGAGGGATGGGGTTCCCTGAGGTGCAAAGGGTGGGAGCAGGGAGTTTGCCCCAGCTCTCAGAGTCAGAATTTGCTTTCCATCCCGAATTTTTTTGTTGAGATGTCTATCAACTTCTACCCGATTTGAGCGTTTCATTTCTCACTCAGCACAGGCCTGTGGGAATGAGAAGCACCCGAATTCTGTTCCTTGTGGCCTAAGGATGAAGGTGTGTGGCACATGTGGGACATGTTCTTCCCCAGCAATATTCCCTGGACACCTTGTCATGGGGTGAAAGGCTCAAGTGTGTTGTCAAATCTTTCATTAGACCAGCTGAAATATGGAAAAAATCCCCAAAAAGCTGACAGTTACATTGGTGGACACACAGCTCTCACCTCATGACTCAGAAACCAGTAGCAGCATCTTCCAAACAGGAAGCCAAAACACAGATGAGAGACAATAACTCTTCTTTGTTCAACACAGCTGGGCCAGATGACCACTCAACTTGAGAGAAAAAGGGTGGTTACAGTCTGTGACCAGATGAGGTTTTAGCAAGAGGATGTTGATAACATGTTATTTCTTCAGAGAAAAGCAGGGGGAAACATATTGGCAGGCAGCCCATGTGGAACGAGCTTCATTCAGCCAGACAGGAGGAAGATCAAAGTAGGCCTTAAGTACATGGACTTTGTTGTTGAGTCCACATTTTTTTAAAATTTTTTTTTACTCTAGCAAATTTGAGTGTTTTCCTTTCCAGTGTTGCCTTTTGGAGTTGCATTAGGAGCCACTTTTCAGGAGGGTCGTTTGAGATGTTAGTGGGAGCAGTTAGTGGAAAATATCCTCTATATGGTGACTGGGTGCTTTGTTCCTTTATTGATTGTCCAGCAGAGTCCACTCCAGCACAAACACCCTGTCCAGCTGCCTGGTTTCTGTCAGTCCTGGAGTGCACAGGTGTGGTGTGGGTCAGGCTTCATGGGGAGCATGTCAAGGCTCCCTGGCTTGCAGTGGGGCTGCTTGGAGGGCAGTCGTGGCAGTGGCTGCAGAAATGGGTTTACAGATTATTTATTTTCTGCTTGTTGCTGTTTGTTTTTTTGAGGGCGGGTTTGGTTTGTTTTGCTCTGGTTATGAGTTTGTTCAGGGTGGTAGTTATTTAAAAGTTAGAAAGTTAGATGCTGGGGGAAATTTCTTCCAAAACACATGGCATTCTTATGCTGGTTTTAGTTACTTGATGATTTTCCATTTGGATCCCATTAGGGTTTAGTATGTGAAATCTGAGGGATAGAGGCAGTTGGTTGGCTTGGGTTTCTGCACTGAAGCAAGCTTCTGGTTCCACACAGAATAAGCTGAGTTGGAAGGGACCCACAAGGATCATGGAGTCCAGCTCCTGGCCCAGCACAGGACACCCCAGGAGTCACACCATGTGCCTGAGAGCATTGTCCAAATGCTTCTTGAGCTCTCTCAGTCTTGGTGCTGTGACCACTGCCCTGGGGAGCCTGTCCCAGTGCCCAGCCACCCTCTGGGGAAAAACTTTCTCCTGATATCCAACTGTAGCTTCCCCTGACTCAGGTCCAGGCCATTTCCTTGCATCCTCTCACTGGTCACCAGAGAGAAGAGTTCAGTGCCTGCCCCTCTGCTTCCCCTCATGAGGATGCTGAAGACACAATGAGGTCCCTGTAAGGTAAGGGCAGTTCTTTTGATAAGGTAAAGCCCAGTCTCACACCAGCAGAGCTGGTGCCATCATCACTCTCTTCCAAGTGACCACTGTTCCCTGAGAGTCTCCTCTAAGGCCCAGCAGTGTGATATGTTCTGAATATATTTGGTTACAAGTTCAGTGGCAATATGTGTGTTGATCTGCAGACATGCTTGTGCATGGAAGATTTAGGGTCTCACTTCACTAATGATGGTGCCCCTGAAGTTGATAGAGGAGTAAGAATATTTCAGAGACAGCTTGATGGCATTGTTGATGACCAAATCTGTGAAGGGATCTAAAAATAAAATGCAGGCCTCTAATCCAGCTAATGAGCATGTGATTTCTGAATGTTGGTTAAAGCATAGGCTTACTGACATAGTTATTTAAAAAGAGAAATCTTCTGTCAAGTTGTTTTATAAAGAAGTTGGAATCTTTTGGGGTAAACTGGGTTCTTGTGGCCTAAATTTATTGGAAAAAAAAAAACAACTGGTGGAATCAGAGATGCAGTGGGTAAGTTTGGTGGTTTGTTTGAGTTGGGAATCTGTGGGTACATTTTATTTTGCAGGTTCTTAAGAGAAGCTGCAACACTCTTACTGGGGATGTTGTTGCACAGGCAGTGCTTGGCTGTGGCAGCACGTGAGGTGCTAATTTGGGGGGCTTCATTTTATGCAGACCATGGGAAAAATCCTCAGCTTCCTGAGTGAGTGAAGAAGGGCTGAGGATGACTTCTCTTCCTTGTGATAGTTCATCAGGAAAGTTGGAAGCGGTTGATCTGCCAAAATTTGAGGGGGAGGAGGGATTTTTTTTTTGTTGGCTCAGGAGAGCAAAAGCACTGAATTTAGGATTGTTGTCTCAGTGCAACCTTTGTGCACCACAGGGATTCCCAAGCTCTGCAGCCAGGCAGGCTCTGGCAGTGGGCAGAGCTACGTGTGCATGCATGCAAAGAGCTCCTGCTCTGCTCTGCCCGAGCTCCCACATCTCCCCCTCTCTTCCATTCAAATCCTCCCACCAAGGGAGAAGTTGCTGCACGGCTGAGGAGTTGCACAGGCAGGGAGCTCAGGGGATGTACTGGGATTTTCGGTCATGTTATTCTGACTTGGGGAGCTGTTTGTCCTCCTTCAGTATTCCAGGCAGCCAGCCTGAAAAGAAGTCCTGATCCTCTGCTGCAGGCCAGTCGTATTCACAAAGATCCCTTTGTTACACCCGTGTCTGTGGCACTGTTCCTCTCCAACAAAACTCCCCTGCCAAAGCCCTGATGCACTTGGCTCTGAAAGTGCCAGGCTGGTAATGCAAGGGGTGAATTCCTGCTCATTCACCCCATCCTGCCTCCTGCATCCTTCTGCCCTGCAGCTTTCCACTCTTTCAGGCCATGGTAGGTGGGAGAATACAGGAGGGGCCTGGTGGTTTGTCCTCCTTGCAGTCCACGTGTTACACAGACCCCACATCACCAAGCATGCAAAAGTCCTGCTCTCCAGTCAGGTTTGCACAGAACCACAGAATCATTAAGGTTGGAAAAGACCTCTGGGATCATCAAGTCCAGCTGTCACCCTAGAACCACCACCAAGTTCACCACTAAACCATGTCCTCAAGTACCATATCCACACATGTTTGGAATATTTCCAGTGATTCTACCACTTTCCTTGGGCAGCGTGTGTCAATGCTTGACAACGTTTTCTGTGGAGAATTTTTTTGTAATATCTAATAAAGACCTCCCCCAGTGCAACTGTCAGACCCAGCTCTTGATTTTTGAGCAGATGATGGTGAACAGGTTTTCAGAACCAGGGCTGGTCCCTCAGCCTGTGGGGAACAGGAGCACTGAGCTCTTTATCATACAGGGGTTTTTAATATCTGTGTGGATGGATCCTTGGTGTGTGTGTACAAACCACAGTGCCACACACCTGGCAGAATCTGACAAATTTTTAATCTAATGCACCCATTTCTGTGTCCTGGGACAGGGCACACAATCAGGACAATGGGCTCTGCAATCCCAGCATATCCAATGGCTGTACCCTGAGCTCTTGTTGTGGAAGCTTTAGCTGGATTGCCAAGCAATACAGTTTTTTACAGTCAACTTGCCTTTACTCCTTCATGTATTCACTACTGCACTTTTCACTACCACAGAGGAAAATCTGGAGTGTTTTCCAGTCAGTATTTCCATGCAAACTGACTTGGATTTCATAACACAGGCAGGGAACTGTAAAGACCCTCACCTTTTCCTCCTCTCTGTCTCTGCTCTGAAAGGTCCCTCTAAGGCACCCATCTGCTCCTGGCAAACACCAGTCACACACCTGTGAGCCAGATGGAAACAGCTGCATGGTAGGTGTCATTTGTGATCCAGACTTAACACAATCCATGCTAAGGATTGGTTAAAAATGGCTCCATAAAAAAGAAAAAAGGAAAGAAGACAAAAGACATAGCACAGGTGAGTAGCACCTCTTTCCTTATTTCATCTTTCCTTTTATCTTATTTGCTTTCACATCTGTGGTATGGAGGATGCTCTTGTGTGGTGGCATGAATAGCAGCTGAATTTCATTAATCTGGCCTGGGTGTATTAAATTGCTTAAATAAACACTTAGAGAATATGCACAGTCTAAACATTTGTTTAAGTTCTTACCTGAGCAGGGATACTTCAGTGCTATTATTTACCTGCACCAACCCCAGTGACTAACCTGATGGGCTGGCTAGTTTTCTCTTGGATATTTCACTTGGTGCATGCAAAACTTCCTAATCCAAGAGTTTGTAACAGCAAATCCCTTTAAATATTGCAAGGGCATTGCCTTACAGCAAAGCACCTTCTGAAGACTCCTCCAAGTAAGGGTAATAGACCTGTTGTTTTTGAGGTATCAGTGCTGCAGTTTCCCTTGTTCACCCCTCCACTCTGGATTTTCCTACTTGCTTCCCATTAAATTTTCAATTTTTGAATACTTTGGATTGATATAAGAACACTTTAATTTGTTTTTGCTTTAAACTTGCCACTTCTTTCTTTATCCAAAGGCTGCTGTTAGCAACTGTAGGGAATGCACTGACTGTTTTCCAATAGTCTGTGTTCCTTTGCTGGCAACTTTAACAAATATATTGATTTTCAATCTGGATTGTGATATTTTTTCATCTCACACTTTATAATCTCACATTCCAGACAGTAACAGTTTGATTCTCCTGTCATTATGAGTTATTCATATTTTTACTAGGCTGCTGAATAGTTCATGCTGTGTCAGATCATGCTGGTTTCTCTGTAGTAGTTGCATTATAAACCCCCAAGGAAACATATTCTGTATAACAGGTCTGGCCCAGACTGGGTGTTAAATCAAGGTTATAAAAAAGCTTGCACTTTTTTTTCTGCATGTCTCTTCTTTCTTTCTTTCTTTCTTTCTTTCCTTCTTTCTTTCTTTCCTTTCTTTCTTTCCTTTCTTTCCTTTCTTTTCTTTCTTTCTTTCCTTTCTTTCTTTCCTTTCCTTCTTTTCTTTCCTTCTTTCTTTCTTTCTTTCTTTCTTTCTTT
>VZTR01003286.1:171597-208549 GCA_013400775.1 Chaetops frenatus
TCCTTCCTTCCTTCCTTCCTTCCTTCCTTCCATTCCCCTCTCCATCCATGTCTGACTCAACTGTTTTCATTCTCCATACAGAATAGGAACCCTCAGGAAAAAGAACTCCTTGAGTGTTCTCACCATCAGCAAAAGTTGCTGAAGTGAACTTGTAGCCACATGGAGCAGAACCAGAAGTAAATGACAACAAAGGCAAGGTCAATACTCTGCTTTTGCAAGTCAGTCTCAGGTACCTTTCAGAAACCTTCAGAAAGTGGAGTGCCTTTAAGGAGATTTTAGTGGTTTTCTAATCAGAAACCTCAATCAAGCACTGTGGACTTGATACTCACAGTCAATTGTTTCATGTGTACTTTATAAAACAAACAGCAGCCAAGAACTGGTATCTTCAATTGTATCCTAACTAAAAATTGCAGAAGTAAATAAACACAAATCTAGAGATAACAAGCTCCTGCCTATCAGGTAGGTTTGTATATGAACATAGGCCTACAGCAACTGCTCAGCACAAAAGAGAAGCAGAGCTGGAGAGTATGTCAATGCTCCCTTTAATCAGGAGATTAATTAATTGTGGTGCTCTCCTGCATGGGTGTGTATTCCTGGCCATCTCCACCTGATGCTGTTTCCACAGAATCCCTTTGGCGACAGGTCCTGAAGAGGTGGGGGGAAACTGGAGTCAAGTGTGTGCTGGTACTATCTTTCATAAACATGATTTACTTAATCTTCAAATGTCAAAAGAAAATGTACAAACGTCAGGCTTGGCTGGCAGTAGCAGCTGTAGGTTGGACACTCAAAAGTTAGAGATTCAGTAAATACAAGACTATATTTTTGCCTTGTTTGCTGTTACTATCTCCCTGCTCTTTTCCATCCAAGCACTTCTTTCCAACCCAGCAACAATTTGAATGATTTTTGTTCTGGTCACAGGAAGACCTAGGAACAAACTTTAGTAGAAAGCAAGAAATGGGGCTTGCAATTTTATTCTTGAGACCAGATTTTCAGAACAGTAGCAGGATAATCTAACTTATAAGGACATAACAGAAAATGGAAGATGACATTTAAACATGTTTAGTGTCTGGGCAAATTTATAACATGAAAAAATCACTATGGCTTTCTTTGAAGTGCTTGCATTAAGACTGAGGTTTGCTACTAAGGGAATAAAAAAAAATGAGAAAGAGGCAATGGATGTGTTGATTTTCCCCATCAAAAACACGACTGAAAAATATTTTTCCTTTGGAAAGCAAACAAGAAAAAACCTCAACTTTGCAGGATTGAGTAACCCTTGCTACCATTTTCTGGCACTGTACTTGAATCTAAATGAGAAGTGAACATTGCATTGTTCTGTGTGTCCACCCTCTGCAGTCACAGAGCAATGGAGGAAAACAAAATTGTGCCATCTCTGATCTAAAAGCTCTGGCTTGCTTTGGGAAAAGAAGTGATAGCGTAGTACAGATGGACCAAGTTAAAAAAACCCATCATGCAATGACTCCTAAAAAATTCCAAGTCTGTGTGCTCCTTTCCAGACCTATATGTGTAGAAATGACCTTCTGTTTCAAACCTGCAAGGTCCCATAGATCCCAAAGGCAGTCACTCTCTGGGCCTTGGTGTTTGGTGCCTGGAGGGTGTCTGGACAGTGCAGGCATCCCATGGGTGTGTTGGGAGGTTGTATAAATCCTTTCTCTCACCTCCCTTCCTGGGCTGTGGCACAAGTGCCCTCCTGAGAAAGCCCCTTGCTGCCTAATGCAAGGCAGAGCTGCTCCAACCATCCCCTTGGAGTTTTGCTTCCTCACAAAGGGTTTCATTCCCCAGATGCCAAAATTTCCCCATCACTTTGCGGTGGCAGTGCCCCACTGCATATTCCTGATGAGGGCACTGGGCACAAAGATTGAAATTGGGAAGTAACTGTGGGGGGAGAAATGCTCTCAACTACCTCTGTAAGGGTAAAGCAGGATGCCAGACCATGCTGCAGCCAGACTTTTCTGCATGAGGGCCAATGGGGCTGTTCATCCTCCCCAGCCTTAGTGTGAGCTGAAGACCAGAATAAAAACTTTCAAATGAGGTCCACAAGCCCCTGTCATATCTTACTTCTGAGTGTTGCTGCATGCATGATGGCAGGCAGGGATTTGTTATCTATCAAGGACCTTCACTCTCTCACCCCAGGTACAAAGCTAAATGATTTGAGGGACACAGCAGGGGTGACAATGAAACACCCTGACTTGTTGCACCAATATCTTTGGTCTGCCTGAAAGACAGTGCCCCACAGACATGCCATGTCTACAAAGGGATGGAAGTGCAGGATCCTGCTGCTCTGCATGTCATGAGGGGATGTGCCTGGACCTTCCCAGTGCTGTGACTGCAAAGAGCTGCTGGGACTGCCCCATCCCTGACACCACAGCCCCCAGGCCCATTCCAGCAGATTCCTCTGGCAGCAAACATTGGTTTTTCCTCTGCCCATTTTTTAAGATGGTCCCTGTTCATCTAGAATCTGTAATGAACAGAAGGGTTTTGGTTTCCTTTTGGGAGTTGTGTGGCACCTCTGGATCATCTGAGGGACCTGGATGTGGTGGTGTCCATCAGTGGGAACTGGAACTCATCTTTCCAGACAAGGTTCCTGCTCATTCCTGTGCATCTGGGAGGGTGCTGGGGGACTGCTGCTCATGGAGTTCTACCACCTGAAGATCTGCAAATTAGTTACATATTGACTTGTGGGTTCAGCTCTTTTCTTTAGATTTCTGGTCCTTTGTACACTTGAGACTGACCAGACAGATTTATCAAATCTTCTGGATCTTTGTGTTTTTCATTTGATAGCACTTTATTGACTACAGGCATTCTTTTCATTTAAGACCACATAAATGAAGTCACTGCACAGCTCCTGGAAGGAGTCGTGTATTTGGGAGAAAAACTGTTCTATTAAGTCTGCCATAAATTAAAGATATTTATGCCTGCGACTACAGTTACAAATTTTTTTTTGCTTCTTGTTCTTTTATGTGATTCTTTTATGTCAGACAAGATTGTAATGTACATAAATTAAATTTTATATAGTCTGTCAAGCTTCATAGCAGGTGGTGCTTTGTCTTACTACACTGTAGATAGAATGCTTTGGGATCAAAGCATATCTTGCTGCACAGGAGGATGCCAAGAGACTCTGTCCTTCGTGACAGGTGATAAATGGTTTCAACATTTTAGCAAGGTGGCTGCCTTTACCTGGAAAATCAGAATTGGCAATGGTAATTAAAGAAACTGTTCATATGGAGACATCAATGCTTGAGTGCAATGAGCAGCCTGAGACTGCTGTGGGGAACAGGGATGTTCATCAATTCATTACAAACTGGATGGGTAGAGCTGGCCTCTCCAGCTCTGCAGACCAGGCCATTAAAATAAATGTGTTTGATTTACAACTTCAGGGAATGCGAATTGCAATTTTACTATTGCAAAACTCCAGAAGAGATAAATTATATTTTATAATGACATCGTTTTCTCCAGGAAAGTACAGCATAAATGCAAATGAAATGTTCCGTGAAAATGTAAAAGCACATCCCAAATCCTTAGAAAAACAAAATGAACGAACAGCAATATTGCATTTCTTTTTCAGAAGGCTTGATTTTTATTATTTTGAGAATTTCTCTTCCAAAGAAGCAAAACCGTTTTGTTTGGACTTCACTGTTTGATTCTAACTCAGTAAACTACTGTGCCATGCTACAGCACATCTTGCTGCATCCACCACAGAGCTCTACGTGTGGCTGTGCTGCACCAGGCTGATGTCCACCCAGCCAGCATCTGCTCCACAGTGACCTGACGTGGATGCTGGTGGGGACGAGCAGCCAAACTTTGGGGGAGGGCTGTTCCTGGGAGCAGCCTCACGTTTTGGAACCCTCTGTAGGATGTGGCCCTGAGGTTGGTGTTTGTGCTGCCCTGCAGTGGTGGCAAAGCCCTCCTGCCCTAAGCACTCTCTGAGGGGCTTGGCACTATGACTTCTCACTGCTGTGGAAGCTGCAGCCTGGGTCTGGAAGCTGCAGTTCACCCCCAGTAACAACAGGAGAGAGATTTGGATGAAGAAAGGAGGACAGGGATTCCTCCTGCCTGTAAGCAGCTTTAGAAGACACAGTTCCAAAGACACTGGTGTCTTGTCTACACTACACAGCTCCTTGTCCTCCACAGAGTTGAATGGGCTTGTCCTACTCCCAGTGTGGCCCTACAGCCTCAACTCTCACTTCAGAAGCACCAGAAAGGTGAGTTTTCATGGCTATTTGCTGCTGGCAGATCTGGGGACAGGCAGCTCAGACACACAGGCAGTGCAGCTCTGATAGCAGGGACCAAGGTCCCCCCAGAGCCTTCCTTGTATCATGGTCTGCCTTGTGGCATGAAAATGATTGGTCTTGTTGGTTATGAGTGTATCTCTCTTAGACAACTAATTTTGAAGACCTCTAATTTTTTAAGTGGGAACATAAACAACAAAAGAAAAAATATGATAATTTCTACAGACTGACCATCACTTTTCTGTGTTCCACAGGAGTACAGTAAACTGGAGGTAGATGCAGGTACCATATTCCCAATCTCCAGGGTGTTTTAGGAAGCTCAGAGCACAGCCATAATTTCTTCCCAAAATTACTGTGAGAAATCAGGATCCTTTAGTACTATGTTTTAAGGTCTGAAACAATGCAATTTCACCATCCCATTTATGGGATTTATTAGATCAGTAAGTATTGAAAACACCAAAATAGGTACTATAACTCTATGGCTGGAAGGGGACATATAGTGCTGGTGTGAATTTAGGAGACTCACTGATGGAATTCATGTAAGGCCTCCTGTTTTGCAAACAAGGGATCCAGAGTGACCTTTTGAAATGGAAGGGGTGAGCTTAGCAGGATGAGTCCATCCAGTTCCAAAGCATCACTGCAGTCATTCCAAAGAGATGTTCCAGGCTGGTGGAAGATTGTGACCTCAAAGAACTCTTACAGAACCTGTAGCTACCCAGGGTCTCAGGGCAGCCAAAGGAAGGTACAGTTGAGGAGGAGATGAAGCATCCAGAACTTCCTTGGGCAATCTGTCCAATGCCTCACCACCTGCACCGAAAATAATTTATTCCTAATATATAATCTAAGCCTACCCTCTTTTAGTCTAAAGCCACCACCCATTGTCCTATCCCTATATGGTCTTTTGAAAGTTCCTTTCCATTTTAGATCTCTTTTCAGGCACTGAAAGGCTGCAGTAAGATTGCCTTGGAGTCTTCTCTTCTCCAGGCTGAACAATTCCAATTCTCCCAACCTTTTCTCCTGTGAGAGGTTTTCCATCCCTCTAATCCATCCCTCCCTGGACTCTCAATACCAGCTCCTGCCCCAGAGCACTCCCTGGTGTGTCAGGTGCCATATGTGCTGCCAAATGTTTCCCAGAAGCCATTCCCTCTGGGAGGAGAGGAAAACTTGCCCTGTTTACATAACGACCTAATTTTCCTTATGGGTGGATGTGGAGTGTCTCCAGGGCTGAGTTTCTCCCTGGACCACTGATTCTCACAGTAGAGTTCTTCAAACCTCACCCTGGGCTGGGGGTGCAAGGCTTCAGCCACCCCTGTGGAGCTGGGGACAGTGAGATGTTTTTGTGTTCTCTTTTGCAGTCTAAGGTGTCCCCCAGCCATTTCTGCTCTTGTTCTGGCTCCAGTTTGCTCACCCTGGGGGTGAGATCAAGGATGTGACATTTTAAAAATCCCTGACATCATTATGACCTCTGTCTTTCATTTGCACATGACTTTATCTCCAGTGAGGAACAATCCTTCTGAGCCCTTTTGTCTCTTCCCTTATGCTGCCTGTACCTTTTCTTTCAGTGCTCGTAACCCTGTCAGACCCTTATCAGCTTCTGCAGCTCTGTCCAGCTGAAAATTGATTATTGCCATTTGCCTATGGGCTGGTTGTCCTTTTATCTTGCACCACAGCATTTCTCATGGCTCCTGTAAATAAGCCCCTTGCCTCTAATGGTGCTGTCACCATCCTCCTCTCCCATACTGTGCACCACAGGTTCATGTTGAACCTTTCCCAGAAAAGGTAATCTGTTGTTACTCTTGTTACTCTTTTCCCAAACGCTGAGCTCAGCTGTGGCTTGCCAAGGTGTGTACATGACCTGTGGTTTTCAGTGTCTCCCACTGCAGCAGACTGGGCTTTCCCTTCCATTTCAGGACTCTTTTCTGTCTCTGTGCATCCTTGCATCAGCCTTAGTCTGTTCTGATTGATTCCCTTTGCTTGGGAAGTCCTAGTTCCTTGTTCCAGAGTTATTTCTGCTTCTTGCAGGAGCCTCCAAGTTCTACCCCAGGCAGTAATTCCAAGAGAGGCTCTTGCCAGGGGTGTGTTCCTGGAGCTCCTGGAGCTGTGCTGTAGCTTTGGCTCTGCTAAGTGAGGGCAAACTTTCCTTTTTCTAGTCTTTGTTTGATAACCTCTTAATTACCTTTTTAGCTTTCAGATGAAGTGCAGAACTTTCTACAATGATTCCTTTGCCCAGCAGAACTGAAGATTATTTGGAACCACCAACGAATGGCTCTTTCACCTGCCTCTTCTGCCTTTGTCTTGCAAGCTCTCTCACCCCTTACCACAATCACTCTCAGTACACCACAGTTTATACCCTTTTCTGGTATCCTTTCCAACTCCAATAGGTTTCAGCTCAGCCAGGACTTTTTGCACCTCTGGTCTCACACAAGGAATGTTTTCTCAGTTTGTTTTGATCCTGAGACTGTGTGTTGATGCTCTTGCTAACCCCCCAAAAATCCCTCTGTTGTCTCACCTACCACAGCCCAAGTAGCAGCCCAGGGAGGAGGGTAAATGCTTTGGCTTTCCATGACCTTCACCTCTCTGTGCCCCGAGCATCCACTGCAGTCTGCAGGGCCCCAGGAACTGGACCAGCTGTGCAGAGTGACTGGCTTTTCTTCGGGGGTCCTTGGTCACCCACAGCACTGGGGCTGCAGAGCATCTCTCCTTGTAGAGAGAAATCCAAATCCCTCTTTTCTAAATGTAATTATGAGGCAGTGGTTTAAAGTGCTTTTCTCAAGCTCAAAGGTACTTAAATTTATAACTGTGTGAGTCTTTAATCTCTTTCTTTACCTGAAGCCTGCCTCCAATTTACATTTGCAGTTTAAGGCATATTCTATATTAAAAAGATATTTCTGCTTCTATTTGGAAAAAAACAAAATCATAAAAAAATTGCATGAGATACCAAAGCTTTACTCACACCAAAATCCATAACAGGATCTATTTAATTCCTTATTCTAGGCTAATATTATGGTGGAATAATTAAGTTCATATGTCCATTTGGACTGAATAAGGGATGGTACTCTGAGGAGCTTCAGAGAGCCTCACCTCTGCTGTGGAGACCAAGTGGCAAAGCACCAAGCTGACAAGGACCAGGCAGTGGTGGCCCTGGATTTGCCCCTGGTGCAAAGTCACAGCTTACAGGGCATTGCTGGCTTTCATGAGGTGAGCACCCAGTCCCTGGGCTGTCTCATTCCAGTGTCTTCATTGAAGCATTCTGCAATTTTGGTATCTGCCAGTATGGGCCTAATATTGCCTTGAGGCCAGGTCCTCACACAGCTGTGTGTGGGCACGTCCCTGTGGCTCTGCTCCACCTCCCCCAGGAGCTCCTCCAGGATCACAGGGATTTGTGTGTGTAAAACTGGAGACCAGCATGGATTTCAGTGCAATTAGGGAGTGCTAAAAAATTACTTTTTTCTGGCTCTGTCCAGTGGGTGGGAGATTAGACTGGGATGGTGGTGAATCTGGGATTTCAGTGAACTGGTCAAAATGAAGAGCTACCTGCAAAGAGGTATTAAAATGCACAGGCTGTGCAGCTGAGGGCTCGGTCTGAGCATCTGACCATTCCCCTGTAATGACTTTTGTCCTAATAATAACTTAAATGGTTTCCTAAACATTAACTTGGACTTGCTCAAGGGAATGGCCTTTCTTTCCTTATAATAATTTCACATGAAGTACAGCATGAACATTGGAGGGTAACTGGAGTTAATGTCAATTATGAATCAGCAATTTCCTGCTCTAAATAGCATTTCTTCTCACCAACTTCCCATACGATGAGCTGCCCTGCAGATTTAACCCAAACTGGTTAGCTGAGACTGAATTTCATTTAAAAAGTCAGTGCTTCCTTCTAAAACATGAGGTGTGGCACAGGGAGTGGCCACTCAAACCTGAGTCATAGACAAATGATTTCTCTTTAATTTTTCATAGTAAATAGCATAGAAAAACGTCTTCTCCACTTTGTTTACTGCATTTTTACAGCAAGAAAATAATATTGTGTGGGTATTGGCAGGAGACTGTAATAAAAAAAGTTTGCTATTGTTAGTAGCTGGCTGTGTCTTGCCAGGTCAGTTTTACAGCTCTAAGCAAATTTATGGGTAGTTCTTTGTCATTATGACAACGTTGTTCAAACCACAATCATAACTTAATATTATCCTGAGGAAGGCAATAAAGCTTTTCTCAACTGAGTGGGGATATTCCTGCTACCTTAGAGTTTCCTCCATCTTGTGCAAACCATCCTAGAAAAGAAGCTGCAGTTTGATGCTCAGTGACATGGGGGCTTCAAGGGAGCCCTCAGGATCTGACCCTTGCTGAGGGAAGCTACTTCAAACCATATTTAGAATCCTTAAACCCCAGTTACTATTCATGGAAAACTTCCAGCTGTGCCACTTGGTGCTGTTTAGGACTTTCTGAAAAACTCTGATCTCTTGAAGAACACAGGGGACAGGAATCAGCAGAAATGTTACTGTTTGTGGTTTGGGATAGTGGGATAGAGAGGCCAGTGTTGATGCCCAAGGTGCACCCCACATCACCCACGTGGGGAGGTGGAGATGCAAACACTGGAGAAATTTCCACATGTAAGCTTCCACATTCTTTGGTAATCAGAGAAACATCTGTCATTTAACAAGTTTTCACAGAGAGATCCTTTCTCAGGTGGAAGACACATGCTGCAAATTGCACACTACACATCAGGTGTCATTATCCCACAAGTGTTTGATGCAAAACTTTCCCTGCAGCCTTGGAAAAAAGTGTGATATTTAACACTGACCTATGTGCAACTGTGGATTGTTAGCTGGTATGTTAAGCATCTACTGCATATGCTTGTAAGATAATTTGAAACAACCTTAAAGGTGGAATTCATCTGCCCTAGCCAAGGCTTTCAACAGCTGGATGACTAAATCAAGATGACTCTTGGCTCCTTTTGTTATTAATAGAGATAAACAGATACTTCCAAAAGGCAGCTCCACCTCACCCCATGATGAGCAAAATGAGCAGCCCTTCGGGCAGTACCTGTTTGTGGTTTCCACTGACAGTGAGAGGAGCCCAGCTGAAACTGAGGCTGCTGCCTTCAGGAGGGGTGGTTAAACCTCACAAGAGACTGCAGAACTGCTCAACCCGTGTTGTTGAAATTCAGGGAATCACGGTAGAACTCCTCTTTCTCCATTAGGCATAAAGCAGTGGCAAAGGACACCAGAGAGGTGCAGCCAGTCCCTCCAAAGGGGGTGAGGACAGGGATCAGAGTGACAACAGTCTCTTCCAGGGAAAGGCACGGTATCTTCCAGCAGCCTGAAGGTAGAACAGAGATATTTTTACCCTCTTATTTACAAGTTTCTCATAGAATTGAGTTGCTTTTTGTGTCTTGGCCCTGATGTTAGTGTCTCCCTGCAGCTTTTCATCCAGCTGCTGAAATTCAATCAGTTTTAACAGCAAGGCTGAGATCTCACAGAGAAAACTAAGTTTCTGGACCATTTCTTGGACATGTGAGGAGGTGTGGTGTTTAGGCAGGAATGGTACATCCTATTGCTGTCCTGAAGAGGGAAACCATGGCACCCACAACTTGCAGCCTGAGGAGGCAAGAAGCCACAGGCTGTGTTTGCTATTCAGTGAGGGTGTGCTACCCCTTTCTCAGCCAGCAGTGCTGTAGGGGCTTTAAAAGCAGTTGAAAAAATTATGGGAGGGAGCAAAGGGCAAAGAGTTTAACTACACATAAAGAGATGTGGGGATCAAGGAGCTGATGGTCATGTAGGGGAAAAACCCGAGTGGGTAACCATGAGAGACATAGGGTAGGAATGTGTAGAAATCCAGGCTTCTTCACTTGTCCTGTACAAACTGTGCATTGTGGCTCTTGGTGAGTGCAGGGCAGCCTGGCTGTGACTGAGGGCAGGGCAGTGACCTCACGTGCTTGGATCACTCATGGAAGCCTTCCCATGCCAGAGCATCGCCCACCTCTCCCAGACAGGCCCAAGACATTGCTCATCCAGGATCCCCCCTTGGCACATTTTTTTTATTGTCAGGCTCCTCAGTTTGTCTTTTTTTAAGCACTGATACTCCACAGCAATTTGTGCCTTGTGGGCAGCACACCTCAGAGGAGGTGACCCTACCTGACCAACTGCTTCTTCCTGCTGAAGGAGCCAGGGGGACACCAACTTCTGCTCCTCCTGCAGCTGCATTTTCAAGTCAGCCTAAAAGCTAAGTATTGTCCACAGGCAATGTCTTTCTGAATCCTGTCTTAAAATTACTGAACATATAATTTAGACCTAATTTTCAGACTTCTCCATAGCAGCCTTATCCCCTGGATGATGGGAGCCTTGCTGTAATAACAATATTTGTGTAAATTACTGAATAAATGTTTCCATTTACTGTTTCTTAACAACACACATTCATTAATACATGTAAACATTGAAAAAAGAGACCCATTTAGTTTACAGAAGATTATGTGTATTTAGGTATTTAAATATCCTTGCATAACAAATCTGAGATGAAGGACCATGGGGAGAAAGAAGAGGTGAAAAACACTGAGTGCCTAAACAGACCTTTGTGCCACCTGTTCCTGCATTGCTGTATGTGGTTGTGTAGTTCTATTTATTGGGAATATTATTTGCCTAATATTTATTTTTATTATTAAAATGACAGAGAATACTTCTAAGAATTCTGAGTACCTCTTACATATACAAAGTATACATTCATTATATAAGTATTACATTTTTTTGTTGCTGCACACACCATCACAATGCTTTCAGTTCCTCCTACATTCACAACTATGGGAGGAATACTGATGGCCAATCCCCAGATATAAACCCTCCTTCATCAATTCAATAATGGAACAAAGCATGGCCTTTCCCTGAACTGCATTCCTGTGCATCCCACTCCCTCTAACTGCTTCCAGCAAAAGGGTGCAATGTTTATGTCTGTGCGTGAGTGTTGTATCTACGTTTAAATATTGTCCTTGCATTTGTACTCCTTTCCTGGTCTTTGGAGACACAACAAGCACAGACACCAAGCAATGCCTGTTCTGACAGCACATTTGATGGTTTTGAGGTCGGCTACCTGCTGTCTCAGAATGTAAAAATTGCCTGGGGGAGACTACAAAGTGGCAGCACTGGGAAATCCTTGCAATGAAAATTAAATGTTGAGTTTTCTGCACAAGTCTGAATGCATTCCACAATGCATGCATGATGGAGAGGTGAAACGCTGCTCCTTTGGAGAAGGAACATGAGGACTGATGAGGCCAACAGGGCAAACTGAACTGCTGCTAATGGTAGTCCAATGATTTCTGAGGACAAACATGAGTCTTGTACGTTATATGGTGATGGTGGAATAAGGAATAGGGTTGCAGGTCTCCAATACATTTTATGGGGATTGAACTAAGAGGTTGGTAGAGCTCCATGCAGGAGTGGATCTCCATCTCTTAAAAATTACATCCTGAGACTACAAGAAAGAGATTTATCTCACCTGATTTCTCTATTAAAAAAAATATTTATTTAGTTCAACTGAGGCAGCAGAATATCTGTGGTTGTTCATAGAGAGGAAGAACTGCTGTTGATGCCAATCTGAATTGGGCCTATACTGAAAGTAATTTGGGATGGAAACACTACATTTGCTGCTGGAGGAGCCTAAACTTAGTTTTCAGGCAAATATTTCTAAGTAAGATAAACTTATTTTAAAGGGAACTCAGATCAGAACTGATGGGAGCAGAATACCTTAAATCTTCTGGAAATATTATCTTATATCTCAGGTCATCTCAGATGTCTAGTGGTCTTTGAAAACTGAGCCCTGAGCTCCTGTACTTTCTGCTTTTATTTGTTTCTTCAAAATGTCTGGTTTTATGGGTGGGATTAAGTCACAGCCTTTGAGAGAAGCTAAAGATTTATGAACAGCTATGAAAAAGTTATGGGCCACAGTGTTCTTGAGGTGGGGGGAGGCTACATTAGATGTTTCTACTTTTGTGCTTGTGATCATGTACAAGTTCATTCAGAAGGCCACAAATGAGAGTGTCAGTTTATAAGTCACCAGGCTGTGCAGTCAATTAACTGCTGATTAACTTCCACTGGCTGCCAAACAGAGTCTGGAAGCTGAAGATAAAAAAATTGAAAGTCACGTTTGCTGATTTTCCTGTGCTAAGAATTTATGTTGTGGTTGCAAACTGCTGAGCACTACAAAATATCACTGTTTGAGGAATTATTGGTAATTGTTGAATATGCTTAGCACCCAACAATATTGCCACCTGCAGATGACACAAAGGTGAGAAACCCAAGCTGTGCCAGTAAAAAAACCTGAAATCATAATTTCCAGTGAGGGCCATGAGTAGGATATCTACTGTCCCCTGGAGAATTTCATCCAGGAGCTACTTTTTCTTGCATGTGGCAGGTCCTTACTGAAAGTAACTGGAGTACTCAAATGGCTTTCGTGACACTGGAAAATGACAGACAACTCAGCAGTACAATGACCAAAGGGCCAACAGCCTTCATTTTAAAGGAGTGTGTTGGCTAAATTGAAAAAGGTTGCTGTGTGCAGTCTCCCTGTGTAAGGTGAGTGCAGTGCCAGAGCAGCAGTGTCAGTCTGTGGTTACGGTGAGGGGAAGGTGCTGATGAGCTCTGCCACCACCCACCCTGGGTGACCACGGTGGCATCTGGGAGGAAACAGAGAGCTGGGACAATTTGGTCAGGGAGAAAAACCCAAGGCTGACTTAAAGGGAAAAAGAAGGTAAACACTGAATATGAAGGGAAAAAAATGTACAGTAAAACTCACATTCTAAGAATTTCAGTCCTAAGTGGGTCGTTTGTTTATCCCACCAGTCAAACCTGGCTGTGGAGCAAAGCAAGTAGAAGAAAGTCTCCTTTATTGTTTCCATGATGCTTACTCATCTAAAAGCCATTCCCCTTTTAGATTATTCTATTTTTAAGGCATAATTCCCATCTGTTCTTTGATCTTATACCACATAAGACATTTAGCTAATAACATCATCCATCAAATACCAACTTTCCTTTAGAGTTCAAACACAATCGACACAGAACCCTGTCCATCTGCTGGCCAGTGCCTCTGAACAGATCCAGCTTGTGAATGGCCAGCTATGTCACTTATTTTTTAATTAACCAGCTTAGGTCTGTGCTTCCCATAATCCTGCAGGATGACTAGGGGGCACTCCACAGGGAAGTGAAATATCCTCCTCTGTGGAGAACAGGGTTTGGTGCACCCAGAGCTGTGATGTGCTTGTTGTAAGAGAGGTTTTCCAGTGGATGGAGTTTGCCTTCAGACCCTCAGGGATTTTTTTTTTTCTTTTTTTTTCTTTTTTTTTTTTTCATAAACCCACAATATTTTATAAAGGATTTCAAGGATAACTGCTTTCAAACTTGGCGTTCTTCAGAGAAAGGTGTGTAAAGGAGAAAGACAATGTTTTCTTCTCTGACCAAACTTCTGAGTTTATTCAACAGACATTTCAGAATTTCAGGGCAGGTTGTCTGAAGCAGGGGAGTTTCAGATTTGCAGACAAGTATTTATACAGAAAATGCTCGCCCGCTCACCCAACTGGAGAACCAGGGAATGTCAGATGATTTAACTGACCAATTGAAGTGAAGCAGCACAGCTTGAATTAAGGCTGAGATCAATCACAGTTAAAAAAATTCTAAGAAAAACTTGTCAGAAAAAGCTCCCGAGATTAATGAGTAATCCAGAGAGCAGGTAGTTTTTCTGTGGATATTTTCCAAGTGCAAGCAGTTATCAAATTCTTTAAATCATTACTGTCAGATTCTTCACTTGGCTCCATTACCTTGCTTCTCAGTGGTTTGCTTTATCTTGCACATGGTGCATTTGTTTAGGAAGGAATTTGATTCAGGATTTATATTCCATTGGCTTACACATGCCACAGCGCCCTTATCTCCAGATCTGAAACAATAACAGCAATTAAAAAAAACGCCTACATTTCCTTCTATTTCCTGGCTTGCCAATAATAAGAAGTCCCTGCAGAGGGGAGCTTGGCTGGTGGTGTTTTGTGATTTCTCAGATAACAAGAGCTTCACATTTCTGTGGAATTCCCATTTGCCAGCGAGCTGCTGCTGCCGCTGCCCTGATTGATATATGACTGCAATGGCACTTTTCCATTTGACATTCCCCCTCTCTCCCTCTCTCTCCCTCTCTCTCTTAAACAACAGCCCTAACTTTTGTGTGTTGCAAATATAAAAGGCAAGCCATGTGACAGAGGGACAGAAGAACAAAAGCATTTGGAAGTAACAGGACCTCTTTCAGCTCTCTGAAGAGTTCAAGGGAAGGAAGGAGTGGTGCATTTTCCAAAGGTAAGCACGCAAATAAGAGATTCCTAGAGATTTTGAGTTTACTTGGGACTTAAACTGAGTGCTTTATCCCTTTATCTGACAAAGACATGTTCTCCTTGGACCCTTTTTAAAAATTAAACTGTGTTTAAATGGAATCAACACAGCTCTAGTCCCTGTGTCTCCTTATCCTTATGTCCTTTTCTCCTGTCTGAAGGTTGTCTGTATGTGGTCAGATAGGCAGCCCAGGGTTAAACACCTATTCTTGTGAGCACGCTGAGCTCCAGCCTGCAGCTCCGTGCTGGTCCCAGCCGTGTGGCTTTGGAGTGAATGGTGGGGCCGGACACTGCCCTGAATTCACCGAGGGAGCGCTGGTATCGGCAGCACCCTCTTTGTCCCACCACAATAGGGCTCTATGAACACGGGCGAGCCTGCTACTTTAAAGTTGGACTGTTTACTTTTATCACTACTTACGCCTGCCATTCTCTTGCCAGTCATCTGCTGGAGCGCTCAGAATAGTTTGAAACAACGGGCAAAATTTATTTCTAGCTTTGGGTCTCACGCTCCGCGGGAGCGCTCATAATTCGCACATTATTTACCCAAACTTCCGCAGGGCTTTCCAGTGGAGCGGACAGCGCTGGCTGTGGATTAGGACAGATTTAATGTTCACTCTTTATTGGCTGAGGGCAGTGCTGTGGTGCCCAGGGTGTGTTTGCTCGGTGGCCGCGGTGACACGCAGCGCGGCGCGGCGGTGCCGCCCGGGGCTGACACGGGAGGATGCTGCGCGACCCCAGACCGCCCGCTGAAGGGGAGAGGGAGGCTCTCCTCCGTCCCCGGCAGATCATTTCCCTGTGTGTCAGCGCCAGAGGCACGAGCAGGACTGTTCTCTGTTTCTCTGGGACGGAAGAAGAGTTTCGGTGTCGTGAGCCGGGTGACCGAGTGTCAGGGTAGTGCAACCGCCCCGAGAGAGCGCGGCTGAGGAAGAGAGCCCCGGCTCCCTGCTGGCACTCAGGTGAGAGGATTCATCCTATAAAAGTTCAACTGAATGGGTCCAGCAGCAAGGAACAGAGTAACAAAGAAGACCAATCTCAGGACTGGGTTAGCTACAGCTGCGGTGTCACACATAGTGTGTGCTGGGGGAAGGGGGGGGGCAATTTTCTTGTGCCAGATCTGAATTTGCAAGATGTGTGTGTGTATTTGTGTGTGTGTGTGTGTGCACTGACTCTCGTGGGACTGCCAGGCAGATTTCTTACCCTGCCCTGCAAGTTCATTGTAATTTCTCTCATAGCCTCCCCATAACACATCTTATTTGTTTCTGCCTGGGAGAGATGGCACGGCAAATAACATCCTGAGGTTGCTGCAGATCTTTAGAGATGGAAAATATGTTTCCTGTATGCTACTTGTTACTTACACCTCCTAAAGCTTTGAGGCTCAGAGGTAGGAGCTCTGCCCGTTGAAAAAGGACTGGCAAAAGGTTTTTTAAAACAGGTAATGGGACAAACTCACTTGAAGGCAAATGATTATTTAAAACAAGCAGTGGGGACAAATTCACTTCAGATCAGTACTTTATTGCAAATTTGTGTTCTGATAGAAGCAACTCAGCTGCCTGGTGAGCTCAGTAAGTGTGGCTGTGATAATCTCAGTGCTGTTATTAGTCCCTCCTCAAAAGAATAGAAGAATATCTACATTATAAGACCTTTACCTTTTATTTTTTTTCCCTTTCATTTTGAATTACTAATGATGCTCACTTTTGCTTTTGCTGTGGGACCTTATTCATATTTGTGAGTAGTTATACACATGAATAATTTCCTGGATCTAAATAGAACTATTTGGTGAGTAATTACTTACCAGCTTGAATCAGGGGTTCCCAGTGTGACTCATATATACATTGATATGTTCTTGCTGGTAATGAAATCTTATTTTGTGTTATAAAACAATGCTCTAAGACTTTCCAGTCAAAAACAAATGTGGAAAGAAGAGGGGTTTCAAGCTTACAAAGTAAAGTGCAATTTGATTTAGGGACAGGGTATAATTAGGGGCTGTTGATGACTAGTTACAGGCTCATTTCTCTACCTGAAGATGTCCCATGTAGGTTTCCTGGGTTTGTGCAGTGTCTGGTTTGGATCAGATTAATGTGTGCTGATGACTGGCCTTTGCAGAGCAGGACATTTGTTATGGGCAGTCTTGGAGCAGCAGTACCCCAGGTAGCTCCCCAGGCATGGCTGATTTCCACCAAAGCCATCTCCCCACTAGAACCATCCCTCACACACCACTGAGGCTTGTGGTAACATCTGCATGTTCTTGCCTGGCCAGGACTGCAGCCTCTCTTGCCCAGGTGGGAGGCAAACAAGCCACCTCCTTGAGACCTCACACTGGTGCCTGCAGTGACTGATTTGACAGGGAGTCCTCTTGGTTTTGGCTTCATTTCCCATTTCTCCTGAGGCTGACTTCGTTCCCTTCCTGGCTTGTCTGCTCTCAGATGCACCAGGAAGTGCTCAAGTTTGTCCTTGGAACTTGGAGAGAATTGACTATCTATGGTGAAAGCCTGCATGAAGCCACTGAGGCATTCATTTTTGCAACTTGTCTGCTGGATTATTTGTTTAACTGAAAGAAAACAAAATCCTCTCTTTCCCCCTCCCCACACCCCCAATCACTATTGTAATTACCATTATAAATATTTGATCATTGTATCCTAAGTATTACAAATTCCTCTGTCTCTAATGTCCTTCTGAGTGTGAGGAGAGACTTGTCCCTGTGAGTTTTAGGAAGGTTTTGTTACATGAGACTGTAGCCCCCTGTTATTTGAGCAATCCACCTCTTGAGCGTGGCTGGAAGCGGCCACATCAAAGGAAGACACAGAGATCCTGTGGCAGCAGCTATGGGGTAACTTGCTGGGGCAAAGGATTTTCCCTAACCCCATCTACTGAACCCTCAGAGTCCTGAGGGTTTAGAACGCTTCCAAAAACTCTTCAGAAGTGAAACCCCTGTGACTGTACCTCCCCCTCCCCCCCATACACAACAGGTCCTTTCCCTGAGCCCAGCTAAACTTTTGCCCTCTGTGATATCTTGTTCCCCCGGATCATTGTCGGTTGTGTAAACACGTGTTTCTTTTCATCAGTGTGAAGTGTTCTGCCTCTCAGCTCCCCTGCCCTTCTCCTTGTCCTGGTATCTCGGGATGGGGTGAACAGCCATGTCCAGATCACCTCTTTTTCTGCTGCCTGACCTCACACTTGACAGTTCTTTTGCTGAAACTCATCTCAATGGCAGGAGAAAGGTTTAGTTGGGTCAGGTTAGCTCAGGTGTCTGAGCCCAGAGCCCCCCATTTTGACCACACTTCTGTGCACGTCTATGATGAGATGTTGCAGTCTCTACTGGCTGTGATCAGCTGTTATTTCCTTTTTATATGTGCCAGTGTGGAACATATTAAAATTTCTCAGTAGTGGTATGTTAGGAATCCCTCTGATGCCCCACCTCTAACTTAGCAGAACAATAAAAGCAAGGTTGTAGTAAGCCTTTGAGCAGCTGGTCGTCTATATATTCCTCCTTTTCTCACATAATCTAATTCAGACTATTATCTGGGTAGCAGTGGCACTACTACTTCCAGACACCATCAGTCCTTGTCCCGTTTGCTGGAATTTCATTGTGTGGCATGGACACCCTTTCTACTACAGGCAAGTGTAAGCCTCTCTTCTGGTGTGAGAGTAGGGGGCTGCTGGTGCTATGGAGACACTGGTCCCAGGAATTCCTCCTCCTCATTGCTATTTTTCAGCTTTTCTTTGTTATTTTTCTGGTTGCATCAATCATTGTTACGGCTCAGGCTTGTCACATTTTCGTGCTTGTTACTACTGAGCTGCAGACTGTGTCAGGCTGAGGCAGCACAGGTTACATTGCCCTTTAAGACATGTGGGTTGAGGATCTGAGTTAATGCCTCAGCTCTGGTTTGGCAAAGGTTAAGCATACCATGGCAGTGACAATCACATTGCTGTCATAGCAGCACGGCTCAAAGGGAGTGGGACCCAGGGGAACGCTGCTCCCCTTGTTAAAAGACATAGAATTGTTACCATGAGCCAGATATTTAGGTTCCCTAATTATCAGGGGATGAGGTATATGGATGGTGGTCTGAATGTTGCCTGTGTATAAAAGAGGAAAGGATTTTGCCCCTGGGGTCAGAAGAGAGGGAACATCCCCTTCAATCACGTGCTGTCTCCAGCATGTGTAACACTCTCTGCTGGTCCCAGTGGTGGAGATGTGTTTGCTTAATGTTAAAGAATAAAAAGACCCACTCCTACTCCTGCATCTATTGATAACTACAGGCCTTTGAGTTCTCTGGAAAATATGCAAAAGACAGAGAACAAAAACTGCCCACCTGCTTGTAACACACTCCAACAGGTAGAGGACACATGCCTGAATGCCCTAGACCTCTCAGCAACTTGTAATTTGGCCAAGAGTAATTTTGCCTCATGTTGGGTCATAAGACTGAAGTAATTACTGAAGCAAATCCTATAGCTAATGCTTGGCTGGGAACATTTGCACTGTAGCCAGCAGCCACCCTTGCTGGTTTGCCTCCTGAAAGGGATGGGCAGCCCTAGACAGCTCAGCACTGCACCTGGTGCTTCACTGAGGAGTGATCCCATCTAGCACCCTCTGGGTGGATGACCAAGTGGAAAATTGTATTCCTCTGCTGTCTGAGACTCAAGACCATGACTACTCTGATATTCAGCGAGACACAAGAATAAAGAAAGAATCCAAGGCTGGCATCACCTCACCATTAAAAAGCTCTACTCCCTCATTAGAGAGATATCCCATGCATGCCCCTAATCAATCTATTTAAAGCTTCCTGGAAGCAGGAAAAGGAAAGAATAAAAACACAAGCACTCTTTTGTCCCCCAGCAGTTATTCTTTGCAAGGGTATTAGAGCCTTTCTCTGTGTTGGCCTGTGCCTGTCTGCTGGCCAGGGGCCAGCCCGCAGTACCCACTGGGGTTTGTTATTTCAACCACCGAGCAGGAAGGCACCTCCTGCTCCCCCTCTCCTGGCTACCTGAAGGGCTGGAAATATTCTTGGGAACTTCAAAAGCAGAGGGAAGTTCAGACAGCTCAAGTGCCATTCAGCTGGATTTGTTCCACCTCATGCACCAGGCCCCCACGGCAGGAACATTTTTGGCGCCTTAAAAAAGCCCAGGGGATCGGCCCTGTGTATGCTCATCCCACCTGTGCTGAGGCTCCCAGGGTGCTTCCATCATGTTTGCTGCAATTGCTAGCTTGCTTCTTATGCTTCAAATGCCATGATCTTCCTATTTTTTCTTTTTCAGTCTGCTTACAGTCACAGGTATCCATCTCCTGAAATACTGAAAGACTTGAGGAAGTCTCACAGTAAATAATGGTTTCCAGGAGTCTCTCTCATTTATCATATCAGTGCGTTTGCCATTTCTGGCTGCTCAGGGGCAGCATCCCTCTTATCTTCATGGGTTTGGAGGGACAATGCCTGCAGTCACTGGCAGTCACAGAGTAGAACAGCACAGTCCTAGTAGGACTGGAAGATGGGCATTTCTACTGTGAGCATCCAGATGACAAGGCTTAGATTTCCTTCTTTTGAGCCTGTTTTCCCCCTTACTGCCTTTTCCTTCCCCTCTCCTCTTGCCCACCAGCAGCTGCCAGCTCTGGCCAGGAGTGTGTGTTGTTTGTGTACCCTCCTTGCAGGCACACACTGCCCTGCTGTGAAAAGGGTGGATGGAGCTCCTGGACCATGGATCAAGACATTCCCCTCAGCATGGAAGGGGACAAGCTCCAGCACAGCTGGATGGCAGTTCAGCAAATGCTCTTAAGCACAAGACCTTGAGGGAACATTCACTTATTCAGACCTGTAAGGGTCTCACTCAAAATACTTGGTTTGGCATTTGCCCTGCCTCAGGATGGGAAGGAACCTGTTCAAATGCTGTGTGGAGGCATTTCTCAAATGGCTGGGGCTGCCTGTGGTCACCTGCTGCTGCCCAGCTACCACGTGGCCACTCAGTGGCTCTGTCAGGTGTTTTGACAGGCAGCTGCAGAATGAAAGGAGGATTTTTGATAGCACACACAGGAGGCCAGCTCCTTCACTGCTGGAACAGAAGTGGCCACAGTAAAATAGCTGGATAAGAAGATGATTGCATTTATTTACAGAGCTAAAAGATACGCTGGAACTGACAAAGACTCTGAGGTGGTTCTGCAGAAAGCAGGGCCAGAAGCAGCATCTCATCTGGGGCTGCCTCTCCTGCTCCATGGACTGCCCTCTGGAATGGCTCAGATTGTCACTGAGTCCCACAGCTCCCAGTGCTTCCCAGGCTGTTCAAAGGCATGGTGGGGATGGCTGTGTGGGCTGGAAGCCACCAGAGTGCTGTGGGTGCTGAAGGGTATTTGGGAACAGACCATGCTGCCCTTGTCATGGCAGGGAGAATTTAACCCTGAGGAATAAGCCCTGGTGGAGCCTGACTGAGTAATTTGCCCATCACAGCTGTTTCCACTCCAGTCCAGATCTTGGAGAGTGAAGCCCTCAAATCCTTATCTTCCTGGAAAATCTAAGCTTTTCCAAATTTGATAAAGTTCTTGAGAAATCCATTTTGGTGTAATGAAAAACTTTGTGGCTTTATTTTTTGTCAGAACAGCAGTGGTGAATTTACACTCACGCACATATATATACACATATATGGTTAGTGACACTTTTTTAGATCTGGAGTTTGGACAAACTGAGTAGTCTTGCAACTCTTTTGTTTACATAAAAATTTCAGAATGAGGGAACCACATGGTAGGATCCAAGTAATTGTGTTTACTAAATATGCACAGCATGCAAGACCGGGCTTAAGTTATATACACACACTGCTGCTTCAATGGGATTTTGGCAGCCTCCAAAACACAAAAAGCATTGAGTGACTTAAACTGTGCCCTCATCTTCAAGCAGGAGTCTCAAACACAGAAAATGCACAGCCAATGAAGGCCAAGCTGAACATACGTGCATGCCTAATATGAGGGGCTCAGGGAACAACTAACCAGAAGTACACCATAAATGAGCTTTTCCACTGCTCCCTTCCTACCTTCCAGGGTAAAAGCTGTGCAGATCCAATAGACCTTTGGAGAATTGCTCAGCTCTTTTATTTTTTCCAAGATACATAGCAAAAAGGGAATTTCTGTTTACGTTCTCACAAAGTGACTGGCTAAATAATTCCAGATGATGGAATGTTCTTCTGTCCTTAAAGCAAAATGAAACCTTAACCTTCACCACTCTCTAAATGATATTAAAACTATGATAAGAAATCTCTACTGTTCAGAAAGCAATTAATAAGAATGTAGAGTTGTAAAAATAACCCTAACTTTGGCCCTATGTCTACATGCAAAGCAGTCAGACTGAATGTTAATATATTTTTTCTTTGGGATGTCTTCTATTTTTCCCTGAAGCTTTTAGGTTAACAACTGTAGCAGTCTTAGGTACAGCTGTAACAAGTTTTAATATGTTATGTCTCTATGAAATCCTGAAAGCTAGTTATATGGAAAGGGAACTAAACCTATTTTTAACAAAATGTACTTCCCATATCAGTGAATTCTCAAAAAAAAGTGAAGTAGTGATTTCCAGCCACTGTTAGGCTATATATTTTTGTAGCAAATTTTCAGCCTGAGGATATGAAGTCACCTTTGCATTTTTTCTTTACAGGCTCTTGTAAAGAGGGAAGGTTTAAGCTTCCTTTTTGTTAGCTTGGCAGATGAGCTGTCTACCACAGTCTTTACATGAAAAGTAAGTGAGGAAAAAGCAGCTGAAATAGAAACACAAAATTTCTCCATGAAATTGTTGATTTTAATAAAAAAAAGTGTATTTTCCAAATGAAACAAAATGTCATTGTAATGATTATTTATGATCATAATTGTACTTGCTTCTGTGTTTTGGACAGAAGTATAGACTGGAAACTGCTTATGCTAATCCTGATAGCCTGTGCTATCAAGGATTTTATAATTTCAGAGAGCATTTCAAAAGGCATGCAATCTTTAACTTAAAAAATAAAAGAATGTTAAGTTCAAGTGAAACGCTATTGCACAGTATCAGCTGGAGAAGGAAAATGTCACAACAAAATGCCTCATCATGGTGATGTAGCTACATGAAAATATTTCGACTTCTTTTTACAGAATCAAAAATCTACACCCTGACTTCTATGTGTTTAAATGCCCCTCTAAGACTTTTTCTTCCATATATATATTATATATAGCATATGTGCTTGAAAAATGTATGTGCATGTTTCCCATAGGTATGTCAGGAGATACACCTACACATTTTAACAGGATATCTATAAACAACTGTAACCACTTATTTCACAGGAGATGGAGTACATTTACAATGGTTTTCTCTCTTTTTTCTTATAAATATGTGATAACAGTACTTTTTACTTCTTTCAAAGCATTGTTACCAAAATCTGCTACATTTCTTTGTTAGGGATGTATCAAGGCAATTTTAAAATACTGTGGAAGTGTTAATACTTTTTGTACTGTGCTTATGCTGAAGAAGGTACAGCCATCTTCCTTTTCTCACACTTTTCCCTGTGTCTTTCCAGCTTTCTCAGAGTGTTTTCATGAGGCAGACTCTGTGTCATCCAATTATTTCCTGAAGAAAACTAGGGAGATAAGCCTTTGAAAACTGAGCCAGGACTTCAGATTTCTCTCACTGTATTAAATCATACTGATCAAAACCATGGAAAGATATAGAAGCACAGAATTAACAGTGGGACAGAGAGAATGGGAAATGGGGATCCCTGGGTATAATATCACATGGAATGAGACAGTCTAATATCAAGTAAATTTATTTGGACAGAGAGGGAATTACTGGGTGTGTAATAATGATTAACTATGTTGGAGGGAGACCTTGCCAAGCAGCATGTTTTGGTCAGCCTCTTTATAAAAAAGAATAGGAATGTAGGTAAAAGGTTAAACATGGAGAAGAAAATAGTGCATCCCTCCTCCTGTTAGCTAATCCTTGGGCATCATCTGCATGAACTGGAGCAGCACAGTTCACTTCGGGGAGGGAGCCTGTCCCAGCTCCCATGACTGAGAGATTTCTCTCCCATGCTGCTAAAATGTTTGGAGGGATATTTATTGACATGAATGAAGCTGTGCATAAATGTTTTTGAAGTCCTTAGTGTTTAGTGTTGTTTGTTTAAGTTCTTTTTACTGCAAAGACCGGGTGTGTTTTTAATGCCCCATTTGCTGAGGAAAATATACCAGGTCACACCTCAGACTCCGGGGAAAAAAATATATTGTCATTTAAATCCACAGTCACATAATTTTTCTTTTCCTACTTAGGCATATGGACAATAGCCTGAAACAACAACAACAAAAATGTCTAATACACAGAGCATCTTTGTCTTTCTAACACACAGAGCATCCCTAATAACATTTCTTCCCAGCATGAGACTTCGGATGTCACATCAGCACCATCCCAGCTTGGATGAACTCTGGAAGTGTTTGTCACTGCTAGGCACTCCTCTCACAGAAGTGCTGGAAGAGGCTATAAAGCAATATACAAATCATCAGGCACTCTGGTGGGGAGGCTGTTTGGGAGATGAGTATCAGTCGGTTTAGAGGTCTGCCAGCACACCAGAAAACAGTTTTGAAAGAGGCTTGTATAAGGCAATAAAGGAACACATCAGCTCTTTAAATACTCAAGAGGCTCTGCTGAGCATTTCTTTGTGGGTAGGGAACTGTTTTATCTTAAGTTTCTTCAGAAAGACTTTGCACTTTTAACTGTACTGATGAGTATACTTTGACTATCCTTCATCGGGCTGTGTTTAGATGGATAATTCACAGCTCTTTCAAGTTATATCTGTTTGTAATAAAAGTGAAATTAATCACCCAGTTGGGACTAAGGGCTTTGTGAGAAGGATCAAGGGACTGTGAAAAAGCAGCTGATGGAGATATTCTCCTTCTCCTGCTGGAACGAAGCTCTGGGCAGTGTTTCAGGGGCTGTCCTGTACCTGTTCCCTGGGGAATCTCCTGATCTCAAACATGAACCAGAAATCCAAATGCCTGGGTAGATAACCATATGTTTCCACCTGAACATATTTCTTCCCAACTGACACCTGGGATAGTACCTGGATATTATGGAATAATAAATGTGTTTTTCAGATGCTGTTCTTTAATTAGTGAGGAGAAGACTGACACTGAGCAAGTGCTGCCTGACAGGTAAGCAAACAAAGCCTGTCCATGCGTGTGCACGGGAGTTTGGTACCCAGAGGGCAGGACAGCCAGAGGCCCAGGTAGCTCCTCATTCAGAGCAGCTCAGCAATTCCCTGGGGGACCACTTTGCTCATGCCTGGACTCCGACCTTCAGCATCCCTTCACCCTGGGGCTGTCCCTTGTCCCTGCAGCACACCAGCTGCAGGGCACTGCCAGGCAGCCTCTGGAGCCACAGCCCAGCCTGCTTCCAGCCTTCCCATGTGTGCTACCTGGGCCTGAAATTCCCCTCTGTAAAGCAGAAGGCAGCCAAGCTTTGCCCCTCTTTGACACTTTGAAAGAGTCCTTTCTGATGTATTGCTGATCAGCAGTTTTGAGGGGAACACAATAGGGTCATCACCAAGTGGAAAAGAACCACATTGCACCACTTGGGATGTTAAAAGTCAAAAAGTTCTCCCTGAAATGATAGAACAATGCTAGAAGTAACCAGGCCTTGATGTCTCCTTCCTTAAAGCCATATTCCCTACCTACTGTGGCAATGATGCTCAGTTAGAGCATGTATTTTGGCTAAAAAAGGTCCTGAGTGCCTTGATGTTATTTATGTCTCTTTTCTCCAGAGGTATTTTTGCTCAGGATTGTGATTTATGTTGCTTTTATTCCAGCTGTGCAGGAGATTCTTTGATGGATTACAACCTCATCAGCCTCCAACTTGAGAAGAAGAATGACAGCTCATACACTTAAACCAGACTTTTCACCATCCTGGAAAGGAACTGGCTTCCAGATTTTGGAGGGTTTTTAATGCTCTACCTCCCTCTGCTGTTACCAGCGAGAAGTTCCTCGACAATGGGAAATCATGTACTCGCGGCTTCGATTTCCATGCTCTCGCTCCTGGTGATGATGGGAGACACGGACAGTAAAGCTGACGGCTCCTTCCTGATCGACTCCGACCCCAGCCGCTGTATGAGGCACCACTACGTCGACTCCATCAGCCACCCCCTCTACAAGTGCAGCTCCAAGGTAAGGCCTCCCCTCACCTCCTCACAGCACGGTGCTGCCAGGGAAAAGTTGTTAAAACGAGCCATTTCTGGGTGATTCTCTCTGGGTGAATGCCTGTCCACCAAAATCCAGCTGCAGAGGAGTGCAGATGTGAAAACATCTTGGTGTAGATAAGAAATGGGACTGGAGGTAAAGGCTCCTGACCCTCTTTTCACCTTTTCAAAAGGAGAAATGCGGGATGATGGTAAAGCTTACATGCAGTAAATTACAACACTCAAAGGAGCACATTTGGGATCTTGCCTGATGGTCCCAAGGAGTCGGGCTGGTTTGGAAGTTTACATCCCCCCAGTCACCCTATCCTTCAAGTGATTACTTAATCTGGAGCAAGTTCATAGCTACTCTAGGTGAAGTACTGAGATAAAGAACCAAACTGTAAAATGGTAATTAAAAAAGGTTGTGAAGAACATTGCTTATTTTCTCCCTGCCCACCCCCTTTTCAAAGCCTTTGTTTTCATGCAGAATGGCACTTGGATGGTAACTGTAGGGCTTAGGAGCAGACAGAAATACAAGATTGACTTTCATTTGGGATCTCAAGCCTGGGAAGTTTTGTGTCAAAATGGTTTAGCAGCCTGTGCGTGTAGCCTACAGCCATTTATTTCATTGTGTGGAGAAAGAGAATTGGGAGAAACAATGGGAAAATCCTTGCTGGTCCCTTTTGTCTTGTCCTAATTTGTTCTGAGTTAACAGAGTCTGTACATTCAGATGACTGGGCCATCCCTCTGTCCCATGGGAAAGGGGCTTTGCCTCAGGCACTCACATCCCTGGATTGAGGAAAGGGAACAACTGCCAGCACCAGTGCCTTTGCCAGCCCTGTGTTGGGTAAGAGAGGGATGGGAGGCCGGTGTGTGGCAGCATTTAGCACAAGAGGGGTGCCTGCCTGGTGGCAAACCCCAGCAGCAGGGATCCTGGGAGCATTTACAAGGAGAGAGGATCCACAGAGTTGGGATGGATGCAGAGCTGGCTGCAGACACTCCCAGATGCCTTCGTGTGCAGAGGGAGTTCCTTGCTTCCCACAATCAGTGCAGGGATGAGGGAATGCCACAGGTAGCTGCAGGTCATAAAACCTAAAATAAAGCACAGAGAGAAGTGTCCACACCAAGTGAGATCTGATGCCTGAAGTGGCTACCTAGAAACAGAGACTAGACAGGAGTAAGGGAATAAAGGTGGATATTTATTTGAAAGGCCTTCAAAGGTACATCCTGGGCAGACAGAGGCTGCTCTCAAAATGGACCCTAAGATGGGGCTGACAGCCTCGAAATTGGGCAGAGGGAGCCTGCTCTGCTCTGGGCTGCCTGACACTGCTCTCTCAGCAGAGCTGTCTGCCTGGCTTTGCACAGCCATGCCTGATTCACAGCACTGGGAGCCCAGAGACTTTCACCCCACTTCTTCTGAATCCAAACAGTAAGATCATGCAGTACTTGAGATTCAGGAGAGGTCTTTTGATTTGCTTTTAGCCTAGACTAGACCTCCCAAGCATCTGGGAGACACCTGGCATTAACACAGAGAACTGCAGAGGTGCATCTCTTTGTGCAATATTGATTTCATTGCAGTTGACTCCAGCAAGAGCCAAAGGTGACAAAGTGTAGTTGTGTGGCTGGAGTGGGTGGCTTTTACTTACAAGTGTCTGTGTGCCACCAGTCCTCCCCTCTCTGCACACTTCTGATCACCTGCTAGACCTGAGAAGAGGAAGGAAAGAAAGAAAGAAGGAGAAGGAAGGAAGGAAGGAAGGAAGGAAGGAAGGGAAAAGAAAAGAAAAGAACCCCATCGACAACTCACTTGTTTTAACATCCCCAATGACAGAGAAAAGCAAAAAAGCAATCTGGCCTTTAAGAGTGGGGATGATGGAAATGAGAACACAGAACCCATTGTAATGAAAACCATATAATTTCAAAGCTGAGCTTTGAAGAAAAAAAGCTGTTGACATAAACATCTGCAATTCTGGCTGCAAAGTCAGTGATTCTTTTCAAATCAAGCCTTTAACGGAAATCAAGTTTGAAAATATTATCACGTATTTTGGCTTCCCAAATTCCACCACAGTTTTAAGAACACTTGTATAACAATACTGTGAGTTGTATGGACTTTCTCATGAAGTGGAAAATGAAAGCTGTTTCCATAAAAAGTGAAATAATTTCCTAGAAAACCCTTTTAATGCAAGCTTTTTTAATTTTTTAATTTTTGTTTCTGTTTTAAGGTCTTGTGGATCTGAATCATCCTGGTAGACATATGGCTTCTGTTCTGGATCTAGCAAACAAACACAGAGGAATATTAGACATGCTAATGAACACTAGATGCAATGCATGTTTATATATATATGGTGATAAAATGTAACCAAGACAAAAAATGGAAAGTTCTGTGGGAGTAGCTGTGGGAATTGTAGTACCTCTTGTTTCCACCAAGTTTCCATTGTGGAAGCTTGGACTGACAGTGTCAAGCAGAGACTTTGTCCTTTTTTGGGGTGATAGACTGGTTCCACTGGGATATCCTTTCTCACTCCATATGTTTTCCCTTTTGGTGCAGTGTAGAGTTACAGAAGTTAAAAATGGCTTCAGAAATTGCAAGACATATTATGTTTGCTGTCTGTCCTGGTTGGAAAAGGATTATGTCCACTGTGCTTCTCTGTGGAGGCTGCCAATTGTACCCACATGGGAAGTAGTTTTGTTAAACATCCAGCCAATATAATTTAATCATTAAAATCCCTTTTGCTTGTGGCCTCAGGCAGGCAATGGAAAGAGCTTTCCAAATCCTTTGGAAACATAGTCCATTACAGTAACAAAACATACAAAAGAGACACTAAAGAGGGATGGAAGAAGGATCTTTTTTTCCAGAAAAACAGTGTTTTCTTTTGTCTTCAAGGGAATGTTTGTATCAGTTCATGAGGTATTATCTTTCCTGACTATATTGGATTTACCCTGACTTCTGTCATGGAGACCCAGTGGTCTCCATCAGTGTGCTGGGGTCCCTCACTGCTGCAACCAGAGCTCCTCAATTCCAGTTTTGGCTGTCACAAGTGCTTCTTCCAGATGTGCCAGAAGTGTGCTCCCACTGGCAGCCTCTCACTAAAGAATCCAGCCCAGAGAGACACGGAGCAGATGAAGAAAGATTTAGCAGATGTTTGAAGACATTTACTCCTGAGGTAGCTCAGGAGATTTTCAGTAATGACTTCTTGCAGCCAGGCCACGGGAACTGTGTGAAAATCTGTTCTCAGGCATCTCAGCCCAGCTGCTTTTGGGCTTCAGTTTGTTACTGAAGGTGCAGAAAGGAGGACTACAAACACTGTTAATAACAAACCACTTCACAGCTTCTGGATTTCCAGAATGCAGCTCAAGTGATCAGAGTCAAATACTGCCTCAGATTCAGGTTGCCCTCTTTTGTACCTGTGAGACCATTGACTTTAAATAATAATGATAATGATAATGATAATGATAATGATAATGATAATGATAATGATAATGATAATGATAATGATATCCTTCCCCAGCTGCCCATAGACCCACGTGGTTCCCTTGTTGTAGGACACTCTGCTTCTGGATCCAGCCTTGCAAGGTGACACGCACAAACCCACACGTGGAGGGGACAAGTGTCAGGTTATAAAATACCCACATGCTTTTACTATATATATACACCCCCACCATATCATTGTGCTATGCCATCACAGCATTACTAATTATTTAGGTGATAATCTCTGTTGCACCACAGTACATGAAGCAATAAGCAGCTGGTGCAATTGATTAAAAGGCGAAGTAAAGCTTTCAAAATACAATGCTATTTCCAGCTCATTTGCACACCTGCCAAAATGCATAGGTGCTGTTCTGGATTTATGAAGAGGAAGGTAAATTTTGGTTAGGACTTTAGGTAGCCCAGAAGGTTAGAAAGCTATGAATATGGGAAATTGGATATATTTTTTTAGCCTGAAATTTCAGTTTGATAACCTCGGGTTTGTGCCATTGTTGTGCCATTGCCACTGTCATCCAAAACCAAGGCATAAAACCAACTTTGTGTGATTTTACATTATATCAATACTGACCTTAATATTATGAAAAGCTAACTAGCCGGCAAAACTGCAGATTAAAATTGCATAGACTAGAACAAGTTTTTAAAGACCAGGCTTAGAAATAATAAATTATAAATTATAAATACAGTGGCACATTGACAAAATATTGGCTGGGTTTGCATTAGGGAGCCAGCTGTTTATATATATATATATAAATGTATATATGACATATTTTGACAGAGATATTGGCACATCAGATATTTCTACTCTATAATTACTCTGGATAACTCTTCTCTAGTCCTGCCAGCTTCTCGAGGACTTGTTTTATTTTTATTGACATTTCTGGAAGTACCTGCAGATACAGGAGCAGATGTGTGCCATAAAAGATCGTAGGGTAACAGTACCAGAAAGTGACTGATTTTTCCAGCTCCAGAAGCATCAACCCTCAGAAGTCAGCCCCACCATACAGCAACGTCTACTGTCACATTTGGGCTGAAATCGTAGAAATGATTGGTTGGAAGGGATTCTAGGGCTACTCTGAACCTCCCAAAAAAGCAATAGCTGCCTGTTACATGTCCTTTACCACTCCTGAGGAGAGTTCAGCTCTGTTGTCTTTGAAGCATTCAAAGAGTTGTCAGGTGCTTTTGGATTGCTCTTCACCCCTAACATTTATACTTTGGACTTTATGGTCTCAAAGGGCTTTTCCAATCAGATTAATTTTGTGATTCTGTGATTCAGCCAAATGTCTGGGAGCAGGCTGTGACAGCACAGTCAGATGAACTGGTCAAAGCAGGGGACCCAACAAGAGCTGTCAAGATGCTGGGAAGGGAATTTCTGGGTTAAATGTCCCGATCTGCTCCTTTCCCTTGCAATACAGACAGGATTAGATACCTGCATAGCTGGTACCTAATTAGATACCTTCACCAGCTGCCTGCCTGGGAAGTGAGGTTTGTTTACCAAGGGGAAAAAAGTGGATGTTTATCTGTGGTTAATGGGGTGACAGCACTGTACTGATTGTCCCGTTCTTGTTCTCTATACACTAAAGACACTGCTGGTAAGGAGCTTGGCGTTACTGATAGATCCAAAGCTTGGGGGTGACTCAACAATACGCTGACATTTCCTTCCCACCATATCAGTACAGACAGCTGAAGTTAATTTATGTATGAATATGCAGCACCACAGGAAGGGGATCATAAATTTATGCTACAAATCTTAAAGGATGGTAGATTTGTCAGAGAGCAACAAAAGCCCATCTCTTAATTAACTAAGAAGTAAGATGGTACCAAGCACAGATCATCAGCTCACGAACACAACATCTTGTGACCTGTGTTGACTGGATGTGTAGTTGTTAATATATTAATACATTAATACATTTTCAAGCAAAACATTTAGCATGCAAGTGCTCTTGGAAGAGCACTGAATGTTTAACCACTGTACAGAGGATGATCAGAAACTTTCCTATGGACACAGACAGTGCTGGCATTTCCTACTTGATATCAGGAATATTCTCTCTGTCTTTAGTCTCATCTTTCTTTATGACTCTGACTAAAGAGAAAATTAAAGATTCGATGTACCTGCTTGCATGGCTTAGAGATTTGCAGACAGTTGAGCTTGAGTAGTGAAACAAGCCCAAAAAGGTTTAACATTCTAAAATATTTGCTATCACATTTGTAGTTGTTCTTTCAGACTGTCTGCAAAAAGACTATAAGATATGTGCAGCATGGTTAAAATGTAATGTTCTCCCTTGGTTATAGGAAAGACTTACAACTGTTTTACTGCCTACTTTAGATGATATAATAAGCTGATATTGAAGTTTATCTTGGTTAAGCAAAATTAGCTGACATGGATTTAATATTTCCGTTCCCATGAATGTATAGGAATCCGTTCAAACTTGTACAACACCCGTTATCAAGGTGGTAAGAGCTGTTCCTAACACATCATTTGCTGAGCTTTAGAGGGTCCTTTCTAAGATTTATGTGGTGCTTAATGCTGTATCTCCTCGGCTCAAGGGGTTGTTGGGGAGTAGGTGACTGCTCATGGGCCTTACTTCCTTAGTGCCTCCTGTTGTGCAAGTCACCTTGTTCTGGTCACAGCTCACATGGTGAACTCAGAAGAAACATAGAGCCACACTGTTTTTTGAAAATATCACTAGGGAACCTTCATGTTTGGCAACCAGTTCAACTTTTTTTACATTTTCATTGCCTTATGCTATGCAGTGCATTTTATATAGATGCAATTTATATGAGGCAATGATATATAGATACACATATAATTGCAAATACATGATCTTTGTCAAAGGAGTGAGCTAGAAACGTACTTGTTTAAAGCAATAAACTGAGCATCTTCTTTACATTTCTACCTTACATGTTCGTATATCTAAACTCGAGACACTTTTTTTTGTCCCTGAGAAACAGTTCTGCTGATCACTGGTGTGTATATTCAAAACACTGGTAAATACCCAACCAAAGCACCAGCCTGGCTGATGGTTTAAGGGCTTGGCTGCCACAAATCTGGAGCTAGCAGGTTGCAGTTGCAGTCACAGTGTCGGGAAAGCAGGGCTGGCTGTGATCGTTTGGAGCCCTGAGGTCAGCCCAGGTCCTGCAGTCCTTGTCGGTGTCAGTGCCAGGGACTTCGGGGGGAGCCTTGCTCTTCCCCCTGCCCACGTCACCTCCTCCACTCTCTCAGACACAGCCCAGGGGCAAAGCAGGGTGTGGGGCTGGGGTGCAGTGACGAAACCCCAGCAGGGCTGGAAGGAGGCACCCACCTGCTGGCGCCGGCCGTGTGCTGGGGACATGGGGACACCATTCCTAACCCGTGCCCTTCCCTTTGCAGATGGTGCTGCTGGCTCGCTGCGAAGGCCGCTGCAGCCAGACCTCACGCTCGGAGCCCATGGTGTCCTTCAGCTCGGTCCTGAAGCAGCCCTTCCGCTCCAGCTGCCACTGCTGCCGGCCCCAGACCTCCAAGCTGAAGGCCATGAGGCTGCGGTGCTCGGGGGGCATGCGGCTCACGGCCACCTACCGCTACATCCTCTCCTGCCACTGCGAGGAGTGCAACTCCTAGGGACCAAGGGGCACACGGGGGTGCTGCTCTGGGGGAAGACTCCCAGGAAACGATCCGAGGTCAGGCCGGAGCTCCCAGCACACGACTGCAGCGAGGACAGGACTAACCAGGCTGGGTTGAACCTGGGAGCAGAAGTACAAAGCATCCTGGGTCGCTGCGTGGTGCTGGTACTGCACTGTGGGCTGTGACAAAGGCGAAAGCACGAGGACTTTGTTTTTAAGAAGCCTTTCTTTTTTTCTGAAAGGATATTTTTAAGAGTTTCTTCTTTTTCAGACTCAGCTCTGACTACAGAGAGGTGCTTTTTACTTTAGGTCATGGGCAGCAGGGGAACAGAGAAGAAGGTCAGCCAGATGACAGCACTGCAGTCTGGAAGTTGACATTTGGACAGAGGATGGGCATCAGCTCCCACAGACAACCTCTTAACCTATCAATTTATTCCCAGTTTTCTAATTATACTGGCCTTCAAAGCAAACTGTGCTGCTGGCAAGGGTCATCTGTTACTGACCTAGTGGCCAAATGCTGGATAACTTTAAATGTGTTTTAGCAGAAATTACAAATAAACCATTGAAAAGTGAACTGGATATGAAATGCCATGCTTGAAATACCCAGCCTAGCTGAAACAATTATTTGCACCATGTGTCATCAGAGTTCAGTGGCTGAGAAACTCTTGGGAAGGGAAAGGTCATGAGATTCACTATTCTCTTCTAAAAGGCTGGAAATGTGACACATAACATCTGTTGCAAAAGCCACTATTCAAAAGATAAAAACTTATCAAATATTAAAATACCACGTACTAGATGGAATAATTTCTTGAGCAGACCTGTTGATGTACAGACCAGAGCCACCAAAATGATGGCTGAGCCTAGGAGTTATTTTCATCTATAGCTCTTAGGCCATTAAGCAAATACCATTTTGCCTTTTAAAGACAGGCAATCCCCAAATCCTAAATCTCAAAATGACAGGGGATCCAAAGTTTGGGAATGGTATTTGGTATTTGCTGAAAAACTCTGTCCCTCCTCCATTAACATGAGGTTTTAGGAAGGTTCACTCACAGTCTATTGTGACTGCAAGGTAACAACATAACTTCTAAACTCATATTAAAATTTTTATCTTCTTAAATGGCAGCATATGCAGCCAGCCAGCAGCATGTCTGCTGTTCACAGAAACCTGTCTGAGCTACTGTTTAGGCAGAAGCCATGAGGGTGTTGAGAGCATCTTTGCTGTGTAAGGATGCAGGGTCAGGAGCACCCGTGAGCACAGACAGTCCCACAGTTACAGTCTGGGATAGACTGGATTGGCTCCCATGCACAGCAGTGTCTGGCAGGGTCCCATGGTGAGCAGGAGAAGTCCTTTCCAAGAGCAGAGTTCAGCCCATCTGTCCAACTCCACCCAGTTTATCTGCTGCAGGTGCTACCCACAACAGCTTGAGGATGCACAGTGCTGTGTGTGACAGGGACTCCCCAAGGTCTGACAGGGAGCTCAGTAACAGCAGTGACTGTGGCTGCTCAGGCAAAGCCTAATTCCTTTGCCTCATGGTGAATGTGTGTGGGATGTGAATGCAGAGGTGACAGACACTGGCCTTGCAAGCCAAACCCTGGAGTAGGATGGCAGTCAGCAGTGGAAAACTGTGAGGGGCAAGGATGACCACAGACAGCAATCAGAGGGGTTTGTGATACATGGGAAGAACTGTCTCTGTCTTCTGGAAGTGACTTGGAGATGGTCATTTCCCAATGACACAGAGCTGTGGGCAAACAAAAGGGTGAATCCAAGCCCCAGAAGCTGAGGGGCTCAGATTGAAATGTCAGAACTGGGAGTGATGAGCCCCAGTGAGCTCATTAGACACCATGTGTTGTCCCAGGACTATCAGTCATTCCTTTCACATCTGATGCATGGTCTGAACATCAAAGGGCCAGTACAGGGAGCATGAGCTGGGCATTATCACCAGACTACTTCATATGAAAGATCATATGTGCATCCCTTTTCCACTCTCTTTCAACCTCCAGCATCTGAAGGTCTCATTATCCAAAAGAGCACCACCCCCTACTGTTAATTATATATAGCAAATTCCAGTCCTTATTCAAAACGTCAGCAATACCTTTGATAGCCAAATAACTACACTGCAAAATATGCACGACCTCTAAGCATGGGTACAGACACTGCTGCACCCCAGCAGGACTATGCAGCTATCTAGGGAATGGGAATGTTTGAAGGATAATTGCTATATCCAGCATCACTTCCCCCTGGGTTGTGCTGCCACTGGTCTCCTTTGCCAGTGCAAAATGGTTGGGCTGTGACACAAAATCTGGGTGCTGCAAGTGGCTAAAAGGGTTGGATGGGGCCTGGCAGAACAGCATGGCCCTGATCATGGTCCTCAGGTAAGAAAAGACAGTGAGGTTCAGCAGAGACCATGTCTGAGACAATTTAGCAAAAAATAGAATACCTATAGTGAGAGGAGAGCTTGGCTGGTATTTATACACACACCCCACTCACCAACACAGAGCCAGAACTGTAACTGCTCAAATCAGCCTCACAGAAGAAATTTTTGTTTCAACATAAGCTTTTTTTCCCCTCCCATCCGCCCATATTTCTTCCACTTTTGCTTGGTTCCTCTGATGAAATCATCACCTGGTGACTTTAAAGGCTGTTGCCAGGCATGAATGTCAAGATGGATTCAACATTATCTAATTGAACTGCAAGATAAATTTATGGAAGGAGTATAAGAGAAATTATAAATGGCAAAACAAAACAGCTGTAAATAGCTATAATTTGATATTAAAAGATGAATCAAACTTCCAAATTCTTCTGGCTTTGTCAGAAAATCTTCATATTAACATTTAAGAAAAGGAAAAGCTATTCTTCATAACCAAATTCCCCAAAGTCAGTTATAAATCCATTTTTTGATACTTTTTTTGTCAGTATTTTAGGAAACTCGGTGCTGAATGAAGTGCACAAGTTATACCTGTGTTAAATTTAACTATTGAAGCAAACAAAAATGAGGCTTCAGGTAAAAACTACAGCATCCAGCTCATGATGAGAAAGTCTAAAAGGTGCTTGGAAATGAGCTGGCTTCCTGATTTATGAGTCTGACACCACTCTGGATACTAAAGCTTTGTTTTTCAAGTCAGACTGCTGTGTAAGTGCTTCTTGAATTGAACAACATGGAGGACAATGTCCAGCTTTCCAGATAATGTGGGGCTTGTCCTTTACTAAAGTATTCTCTTGCTGAGACTTGAATGAGAAGGCTTTGTCTCTTTTTTCCCCCTCATTGTACCTCACCCTTCAGGCACTGTCTCCACACACAGAAAAGCTGGTTGGGCTGTGATCTCCCCGTGGCTTACTCAGGGTGATGTGTGATACAGATTTCTGACTGTCACTTCCCTATGCCCTCCACTCTTCTCTGATTAAGTCTCTGAAATGAACTTGGCTTATTTGTTAAAGTCACCTGTCCCAGCAGTGGTGGGGTTATGCTTCAGCTGGGTTGACTGCAGTCATGGTGTCTGTGAAAAGGGGAGATTTCCTCAAACCCTTAGTGTTTGTTTAGTCTGTCAGTGGCCCAGGAAAGCCAAGCCCCAGCCAGCCTGCCAGTGTCCTGCTATGGAGACCCTTCTCTGAGCAGTCCTGCTGTGTCAGAGGGTGGTTTAGCTGACTTGCTCAGGGTCACACACCAAACATAAAACCTCCTTCTAGGTCTGCACACCTTCACCCACTATCAGCGACCACCAGCACCCTGGAAGGACTCACATCAACAGTTTCTGGAATAACACTCTCTTGAAAAAAGTATGACAGGTTAAGGTTTGAGGATGGCAGGTATCTGACTGCAAAGACTATTCAAACAATGTATTAATTCAAAGCAATATCCTAACAAGCTCTAGGCCCCAACAAAAGCCAGCTCAAGATCATTCAACATGCACAGAGTACGGTTCTTACCCAAGGACTGGGGTTTCACCACAGCTGCTGCTTCAACAGCAGGACATCTTTATCTCCTCTGGTTTTCAGATGCGGTGTGGCTTATCAGAAAGTACCATCGAGCTACCTCCTCTGCAAGGGCTTCAATGGAACCTGGCTGTAGCAACTCCACCCCACTCCACCCCACTCCACTCCACCCCACTCCACCCCACTCC
>VZTR01003299.1:0-55467 GCA_013400775.1 Chaetops frenatus
CTACTCAGATACATGAATGGTTCTTAGCCATACTTTTACCTGCTTTTTTTTTTTTAAGTGGGTTATATAAGTGTAAGTTTGTGACTGTTACAGATCTTAAGCTTTTTTGGGTTGCATATGAAGACACACGTTAACAAGGCAACATTTTTGAACATTCTTCATTGCTACTGCCAAACCTGTGTGTGATGTTTTACCCAGGCTCTTCATCCTTTGCACAAAATTCTTCTCCAGGATGACTTTCCAGATCTTTCTGTTTTCAAGATCACTGCTGAAACATTACTCTTCTTTACAATGAAACAGATAGAGCTGTAGGATTTTGGATGGAGAGGTTTAGTACACAGAGTCTTGTAAGAAATAAAATTTACCATGCAAATTTGTACTTCAAAGCAGGAAATACAGACAGAGCAACTGAGAATGTGAGAGGACAAAAAGCAGCAAAAAAATCATAGAAACTAGTTAGGAAGCTGAACTTAAGACTCGTGTTAAAGGAGAAACACACAGGGAGGAAACTATTACCAATGGTTGCTTGAGTAGAGAAGAGTTTTAAGTGGTTTTGGAACATCTTCACAGTATTTTGAGAGAATGTCTTGAATTTGAGTGTTTGATTGTCTTGAAGTTACAGAGCAAATTATCCTGGGTTTTGTCAAGAGCTGTGAGAAAAATGTTTTTAAGAGTCAGAGAATATGAACTATTTCACAAAACTAGCTCATATTTTGGCATGGAAAAGAAATGAAAAAAAGAAACAAATTTTACTTTTTAACATTTAATTTTTAAAACTAAAATCTTCCTACTTTTTTTTCAGAATGGTCTTTTCAGGTGGGGTACATTGGGAATAGTTCACTTCATATTTTTCTGAAGGCCACCAGAGATCATCTGGGTTACCCACTCTGACCTTCTGCATTACATGCAGCAGAGAGGAAGGGCGGGACCCTCTCTGCTCCTGAGCCATAAAAGCTTTCATGTGCCCGAGGATATATGAGTGGGAGGCAGGCAGGTGTAGACATCACATCAGTGGGGGAAAAAGGAGTTGTAAAACCATCTTATTATTGGGTAAAACTGAGGCATGTCTTAATGCGTGATCCACATAGTAGGTATTACTAACCAAAAAGCTCCCTAACTTTATTATACATCTCCATCTATTGCTGCTGCTCAGTAGTCCATTTCTGAGACATTCATCTGGGGTTATTCTCTGCAGAAACTAGGAAATCTGATACTTGCTTCTGTCCTGGTTTTTTTTAATGCTGGCTCATTCAGTTTGAGAAAGTGCTTCTGCATTTGCACTAGATGAAGTGAGAAATCTGCTGAAAGAGAGGTTGACATGTGTTTGTTGGACAGCAGTTTCTCATGTTTCATTTCCACAGGTGGCAGTGGTGGCTGGAACCCTGCAGGCTGCCAAGTGGATGCAGAGTCCAATGAAAATGAAACTGTGTGCTTATGCAACCACCTCACGCATTTTGGGGTCCTAATGGTAGGCAAACTCACTGCTCACCAAGTTACCTTCCCCAGGAACAGCAACACAGCTTTTGTCTGGTGTCAAGACAAACCTCATTTTTGTTACTTGGGTTCTTTCTTTTGCATGAATGTTTTAATAATAATAATACATGATTCTTCTCCTTATTATCAAAAAGTTATCTTTTCATAACAAAGTAGCTAGTGGTAAGGATTCAGGAATGAGATAATGAATAAAGTTAGCAATGGAAGAATATTATTGTTGTTGTTATTATTATCATTATTGAATTCTTTACAAGTGGCTAAATATTTTTTTTAAATTATAATGTACTCATAAGATTTTTATATGTTTTGAAAATAATGTGCCACAAAAGACCTAAGATTGAGACTTCTGAGTGATCGCAAAATACAAACAGCATATCATCCAACTTAATACAACCAAGGCCCAGTACTAACATTTCCACTAGAGAGACAGGATAAAAAAGTGATCTTAATGAGTCCCAAATTGCAGAGGATCTCTGACATATCCCTTAACAGTATAATCTGACAAAAGTGACTTGCAGCTGTGGCAGGTGTGTAACAAGAGGGAAGTGTATAAGAAAGAAGTCTAAGTATATTTGAAATTTCGAGATTCAGAAAGTGAGAAGTTGCCTGCGGAGGGGGAGGCGGGGGGGGGAAGAGTAAAATAGTTAGAAATGCTGTTTTCAGAACAAAAAGAAGATGGACATTATAGGGGAAAACAGGGAAAGAAAAACATCCTCCAGACAGCAGAAATAGTAATGAGGATGAAAAGTCGGAGCACAATAGTTCTCTTTCGTCCTTAGATGACTTGTCCCTTGCAAATCTAGTTTGCAAATTTGAGAAGATTTATCTAACGTCATAAACTATGAAGTGGCACCTTTTGCACAATGTGTAAATCCATATTGGCTGTTTTCTTTTTGGGGATGCCTTATATTGGCAGGCCTTCTCTCAGAAAAAGGCTGCTCACAGAGCACCGGTACAAAACATGTCGCCCATACGCTGTCAGAGAGCCTTAAGCAAAGTCTCCAGACAGGGTGGCTGGCAGAGCAATGTCTGTCAAGGAGATGAAAGAAGGAACCATATGGTGCATTTCAGCCTCAGCAGCATAGCCTCCAGCAATTTGCACTTGTGAAGGGTTTTTCAGAGAAAAAAAAATCTCAACATGAAAAAATGGAATAGTGCTATCTTTTCTTAACTTTTGGTGGTTGTTTATGCTCAGTAACGGGCTGATACATTTTTTTTCCCAGCTGAAATTAACATTCTTTGGCCTGTAAAACATAGCTGCAGAAAAGATGTTGGCTCCTGGTCACAGCATGAATAATTCCTAAGTGGAAGTATTTGGGGTTTGAAGTAACTTGTGGCAATGTCACACAGGACTTAAACCACACAAGGGAGCCACATATGCTGACTTTTTCAGCTTTGGCCTTCCAGACCCTTCTTAATAGGACTGCTCTCTTCACATCATGCTGAAATGTAGATATTAAATAGCCACAAACTTTATGTCTTCTTGCAAGCTAAATTATGGTCTTGTTCCACTTTTCATCCCTAAAGGGAGAAAGAAAAGGCTTTCTTTACAATATATTCAATGAGCCCCTTCTCTTCCCTGAATGGTTTAGTGGCAATAGGAAATAAGGCAGAATTTGGGCTGCATTCCAATAGATTTCTACACAGTTTTGACCATTCTAGTTGCTTTTCCATTTTAATGATCTCTTCTCACTTTAATTTAGACACTAAATTACTTCCAAAGAGCACCATCCATATGTATAAATAAACTGTCATATAAGGTGAGAATAGACTGTAAAAAACCCTGCTACTGCATTTTCCTACAAAGCATGCAGAGTTTTGTAGCATTTAATGTTTCTTTTTGCTAGCTAGTTTTGCTAGGGATGACAGTGACAATGACTGTAGAATGGACATCATTATCTCTTAGTGTTTGCTCTCATTTTCTCCACAGTGATATAAATCCAAACATTCTCATGTTTTCTTGTCCTTAAAAAAAAAGGAAATAACACTGTCATTTATTCTCAGATGGTACTATGTGGCAGTTACAATTAGAAAAAAAAGAAAATCCTCAGAATGTTCCTTCTTTGTTTCCAAATTATTTTCTGTTTTCTTTGTTACTACTTTTCTGACCAATTCAATTTAAAAAGTGTAGTTCTTATATCAAAACAAACCCTAAATCCAAAAGGCTATATCTTGCCCTTGGTTTCGTTTGTAGATGATTAGTTACGTTGACTGTTACAAATTTTTAGTAACAAAAAATGGCCAGAAATTCCCCACAATGTTGCACAATTCAGTATAAATACTTTTAAGTTAAATTTTTCTAAATCTTACATCTTCTGAAAAAGAGTTATATACAAGCAAGAGAATTAAAAAGTTTAGAAACTGGAGACTTTTCCAGAGAAGGACATTTGAATTCCTAGTACTGAATTATAAAGATCAGAATCAGGCTCTATCTGCTGTTCCCAGCAGTTATAATACTTAAAGCAGAATGTTTTGAAGAGCTGTGGGAAGGAAGTGAGAGGTGTAACAACTATAGACCAAGTACACCCAGTAAAAATGAAACCCAATGTCAAGGTTACAGTGATATTGCTGGAATCTTTTCAGTTTCACTTGACTAATTACCAAAAAAGAGAAAAAGAGTGCTGTGCTCATAGAAAAGGTGCTGCCTACAACCAGTGCCTCTTCCTTCTCTCTCACAGGACCTTCAGAGAACTGTGATGCAAATCGACCCACAGAACACCAAGGTCCTGACCTTTATCACTTACATAGGCTGTGGAATATCTGCTATATTTTCAGCTGCAACTCTTCTGACCTACATTGCGTTTGAGTAAGTACTATTTCGGTGAAAAAGAAGTACATCACAAAGAAGTACCTGTAAAATAAGTTATTTAAGTGGTTAGTGTGGTTTATTTGCCTAGGAGGGAAAGTCCACGTTTGAAAAAAATCAAACCTGCAAAAGGGTCACAGTGTTGTAAAGTAGAAATTTTTTCAAGGGGACAAAAGTTCAGAGTCTTTCCTCCAGTTTCTAATATGTTGTGCTGCTCAGACCTGGGAATAAGGTAAATATGTATCACAATTTTCCTTTTGGGAAGACAGAATCCCCTAGATTTTTTAACAGATAGGTATTACTTTAGAATTCTCAAACAGGCTTTTTATAAAATCAAAACAAAAATTGCCAGTGTGAGCATAACCGGTTTCAAGTTTAAAAAGAGAAATTGCCAACTAGAGCAATTATATTCTATAGCCCTTCAGAAAGAAGTGGAAAGAGAGATAAAATGAAAATAAATTGTGAAATGTTACAACAATTCTAACAGAAGTTCTGCTGAAATGTGAAAATGACTCAAGAGAAAGCAAAAATTTTGAAGTGGTACAGTTCTGTGAACAGTGAAAAGAGAAAATGAAGTCATGTCAACACAAAGAAAGCATTCTGCCAGTAGCAGGAGAGGACACAGTAGCTGCTAAAGAAGGATAATTTTCTGGGAACAGGAGGGCAGAGTGGGGCTGGAGAAGAGGGGTTTTAAGTTTTAAATATCTTCAATTATTGCATTCCTATTACATTACCTATGGTATACTCTTCTGGTTCAAGTTGGTAGAAATTGATTGCTGCCCCTCATTACAATGGAGATCAATTTAAAAAATTACTTGTTCTTCAATCTTTTAAGATCTTATTTAAAAACAAACAGAAAACCACATCCACTAGACAACATATTCCAAAAATTAAGCTAACATGTAAGGCCACATATAAAGTGATCACAGATGATCTTCTGGTCAGCTATATTTTTTTTTTTTTAATTTTCCTCAGTTTTCATTTAAAATAAAAAGTGCTGGTTTATACTTAATTTAAAAGGGTTGGTATTTCTTTTAATAAAAACAAATTAGTTGCTAAAATATTGCAGCAGTTAATTAGCTCATTATGGACCCAAAAACTGGTAGGTTACACCCAGCACACACAGCTGAAGCCTTCAACAATCCCACACAGAGATACATACCACTAAGTCTTACTGCACAACCCCAGTTGGAAGGTGTTCCCCGTGCTTATATTGACTTTGTGAAGGGGCAAACCCAGCTGCAATAGATGGCTTGTGTGATTGCAGCAAGTTAACCGTGTGCACCTGTGTTTCTCTCATTAGGAAGTTACGAAGAGATTATCCATCCAAAATCCTGATGAATCTGAGCACAGCCCTGCTCTTTCTTAACCTGATTTTTTTGCTTGATGGGTGGATTGCATCTTTTGATATTGATGGCCTCTGCATAGCTGTAGCTGCACTTCTGCACTTTTTTCTTCTGGCCACCTTTACGTGGATGGGACTGGAAGCTGTTCACATGTACATTGCTTTAGTGAAGGTGTTCAACACGTATATACGCCGATACATACTGAAGTTCTGCATCATTGGCTGGGGTGAGTTCACTAGATGCAATATTTACATAGCATGTGTGCTGCTGTATAAAATGCTTTCTATAAATGCTGCTATATGAAAGCTGACTATCAGAAATGCAGAGCAGAATTAATATCAGCGTGTTGTTTCCTTCCCCAAGCCTGCAGCAGTGCCAGCACACAGCCAGCCCTCTCTGTCACCAAGTTCCCCCATGTGATTCTGTGTAAATACACTCTCACTGGCACTCTCCACCCAGAGCAGTTCACAGCCCCAGAATGAGCAAAGAGATCAGATAAGCTGGTCTTGTTTTCCAAAGAGGCCACAGTGGGAGGGGAAACTTGAGTGTTGTGTTGATGGAGAACTGTGTCACACAATGAATGCAGAAACTTTTGCAGTTACTGCAAAGCCTGTGGAAGTTTTGCATTGACTTTCAAAAACTTTAAGTCCAGCTTAAATTTTCTTGCCAACAAGCACAAAGCCTATTGTCGAATCAGAAACGACCAAAATTTTCTGAGATTCAGCACAGTGTTTAAACCACGAAGAGATCCTGGCTGCCCTAAGCCATGTACACAGCAGGACAGAAATGGAAAAAGTAATACTGATAAATAACTGCAAGGTTCAGGCAGCAAGACTTTTATTCTTCATTTTTGTCTGTATCAGGAATCTGTGGTTTCTCCCTGAATGCACATATTGTGTTTGAAATAATACAACACAATGCAAAGCCATTAACCTTACGGCAAGAGCACTGACCTCAGTACAGCTGATAATTGATGGCTTTCCATTGGCAGCTAGCATCCTCTTTGGCAACCTCAGCAGAGGACAAGGACTGAGTGGTTGGAAAAGCAAATTAACCTCTTACCCTTTGAATCTGTTCTGTTATAGCAAGGATACGACATGTAAATAAGGCATATCAGGAAACGTACATTTCTTTTGTGTGAGCTTTACCTTTCTCTTCTGGCATAGTTGTCTGTTTTCCTCATACACTCCATCTGCTTTTTTATTAAGAAATACATAGTTTGCTTTATAGAAGCAAGGGAACCACATGTAAATTAAGTATATATAATATGTATAATGCTGTAGAAGATATAATACAATGTGGTTGGGAGAAGCAGTGGACAAATTACAGGTTTATGTTCCCCAGCTACACAACCTGATGAATTCACATTAGCATGAAAAAAATCCCTCAAAAAATTCCTAATACCATCCCTCCACTAGATCTCATTTTTGCAATAATTTGTTGATCTTCTCACTATGTAATGAGAGCCTGTGTGCAGTTGCAAATTTAACTTTGGATAATTAAGAGATATTATTTTACTTTAGTTTATTATATTACTTTAATTTCCTTATCGCATACTAAACTTCTTCTACCTTACAGAATATTACAAGTCTCATTCATTAATGCCTGTTAATTGCTTTGATAGTTCTATATGTTTGTACTGTTTGAAAAATTGTTTCTCTCCACCTTCTCAGTGCCATTTTCTCAGGGTGCTCTCTATTAAAGCAATAGGGTTGGAGACATCAATAATTCAGCTTAGCATGGTGGATTTGAAAGTTTGGGAGTTTTGAAAGCTCACAAGTTTTCTTGTGCTACAGGTTTGCCAGCTCTGGTGATAGCAATTGTTTTAGCAAGTGCTAATACGAATGCAAGTCATGTTTATGGCAAAGAGTTATATGGCAGAGATGCTAATGGGCAAGGAGGAGATGACTTGTGAGTATTTATTTTGATATCTTAAAATTTAGCATTTATAGTTGCTTTGGAAAAGTCAGTGGTGCATTAAATAAGTAAAAAGGGCAAAACTGTCTTCCGAATTAATAGAATCTGTAATGGGAAGAGGACTGTTAGAAAAATTGGAGGGAAATCTGCATTATCCAATGCCAGGTACAAACATGCTTCTGGCAAAAGAATAATTTATAGTTTTTGTCATGAAGATAAAATAAAAATACCTGTTTTGGTTTGTCTTAAATGGAAGGTGTATTTTCTGGGTAAGAGCAAAGAAAGAAGTTGTACAAAAATAGTTTCCTTTGTAAATCAACCAGCCTTTTGCCAATGTAGTTCAATAGTCCTCTGTGTTCTTCTCTTGATGTCCAGATAATAACTCCAAATGCCAAAATTTTTATGTGAGTGCTCTTTTCCTTGCCTGGCAAAGCTTCACCATGATAAATAAAACTTTAATTTTTTAAATTTTATTATAGTATCATGCTGAGCATTCAGACTATTTGCTGCAAGAGGAATTAGTTAGATCTCTTATATGGCTGACTGTCAAATGGCTACCTCAAAAGTCCTGCTGCTTCTCCAGTCATGTTCAAGTTCAAGTTCTCCTTTAGCTCCAGTGGCAGAAACTTGGTATTTTGATGCTGAAGATCCAAGTTTGCCCGTTCAATGCTTTACACAGATGACAGCAGTGCATTTTTTTGTGTTGTCGAAGCTTTTTTCATTATGGGACTGTAGTTCCCACTGCTTCCCACTTTTTTAATTAGTTTTGACTAAAATGTGGTACAGCCCTCAGATTTCTAATATGATAATACTACAGACCATAGTCACTTAAGATGCCTCTGGGCTTCACCCTGTTGCCAAACAGAAAATGGACAAAGGTTTCATTTTACAGTACAGTTCTGCATCAGTGGTATCAGAAATCAGCTCATTTTCCTTTAATCATATGAATAATTGGAGGATAGATCCATTAACCAAAAATTATCCCTTTTTTTAATTTTATTTTTCAAATTATTTTTACAGCTGCTGGATCAAGAACGAAGTTGTCTTCTACGTGACTTGTGCCGGCTACTTTGGAATCATGTTTCTGATGAATGTTGCCATGTTTATTGTGGTGATGGTGCAAATCTGTGGGAGGAATGGGAAAAGAACCAATCGGAGCCTGAAGGAAGAGATCCTGAGGAACCTCCGTAGCGTGGTCAGCCTGACCTTCCTCCTGGGCATGACATGGGGCTTTGCCTTTTTTGCCTGGGGTCCCTTAACTCTTGCTTTCCTGTACCTCTTCTCAATTTTCAATTCATTGCAAGGTAAGCTGAATTTTTGTTCTATGAACGAATAATATTTGATTTTTTACTGTTCTGGGACATGCTATGTCCACTGAATGGATGAGGGAACTCATAGCCAAGCTCTCTAGGTTTTCCTTTGATACTGAACCATCATTAGTTTCCCCTTATGGGGAATAATGATACCAAGTACATGTGGGTTAAATATCTTACATAAATTAATTATTGTTTCAAGGTCTTTTTCCATAAAATTAACTATATTATAAATAGAGCTCTTCCTAGCTAATAGTCCACAGTGTTCTCTGTTGAGATACATGCTGTATGACCTTCAGCATTTCCTTTCACTGATTATAACAAATATAGGAAGCCTTTTTACTTAATTTATTCCTCTAGGGAATCTTTAAAGCTCATAACTGTTTTATTAAGGCATGAGAAACTCATAAAATAAAAATCAGTCATGTCTCAGTGTGGAGAGATAGCAGAGATATATGGGATATTCTTTGCTTAAGAAAAGTCCAGTGACTGTGATGGTCAGCTCATTTTTCTTTCCTTCACTCTAGTTTTCAGTATTTTACTTTTCCAGAATAGTTTGTCTTTCTGAAAAATGCCGTAAATTGTAATCAAATGGTTATAAATTGCAGAACTACATTGCTGACATTTAAAATAATTCAGCTCAGAGCTAAAATTTGCATATGTTTCAGGTGCCAGAAAATGCTCTACCAGTGCTTGCCCTACCCACCTATAAAAAAATAACTAAAAACATAATGAGGAGAAAACCCCGAGGTCGTTGGAAGTGCATATGTTATACCACACACATATTGACATAAAAATTTAATCTGCTGGGGAAAAAGAAAAAAACAACAAAAAAACTCAAGAATGTCATTGAAGGAGCATGTGTTGTAAAACACAAATATTGAGATAAAAATGAAATTTTCTTAGGGTCAGCAAAATATTTTCTCTTTATGGGATAAATTAATATCACCCTGTGTGGATTTTATCTGATACAGCTGAAATGTATTTACTGCGCTGAAAGATTTATTGAGCTTTTGTGGAAGGAGAATCATGTTGCGGGTTTTTGTTGGGTCAGTTTTAACCTAAAATGCTAAGCAAAATGACAAAAAATAATTTGGATGTAGTGTACTTACTAGAGACTGTTTTTTTCCAAAGGACAGATTCTGATACTCTCCTAGCAGCATGATAAAGTATTTACTGCTTTGTGTCTGTGTTAGAAATTCAGATGGGCCTAGGGAGATCAGAAGTATGGGAAGAACATGAAAAAATATTTAAATTCTGAAAAGCTTGCCAAGGTTCAAATTGAACAAGTTCCCTGTAACCAGAATTTCCAGTACAAGCCATTAAGCTTGTATGTGCAGAGTGCATACAAGGTTGACCACCACTGCTTAAGTCTCCGTGGGGTAATAGCACTATTTAATGGAAAATGAAGATTTGGGAGGCAGTTAAGTCAGAAGATGAAACTGAAAAAGACGAGAAGTAAATGTAAAAAGAAGAGTGATGAGCTTTTCGTGGACTGTGGTAACAATGATGGTGCAGTCTGTGCTCAGCCATGTCATATCAAGCAATAGGTGATAAAAATCTACTATCTGAAAGTAGTTATTGCTGTGTCAGAAAAAGCTAGGCAAGGGTAAAGAATAAAGGAGGATGTTTGAAATGCTGTATGACTTGTACAGTGTTCATGTAGGAGTAAGAGGATGGAATGGGGCAAATCTTTATCAGCATTTCCTAGCAGCAAAAAGCGTTTCAATATGGCAAATCTTTCATCAGTATTAGCACCTTAATTATGGAGACGTTGGTAAATATGTCTGTTCTCTCTCAAGTTTTTGAAAGCTGCACAAGTATTTCCAACAAGCTAAACCAGCAGCATCCAGCAGCAGTTTTCTGTGCATTGGCAATGAAAAAGCAAATTGCAGCAACTGCTAGTGTTACTGTACTTTGCTATTTCACCTACAAAGGAAATAATTTTTCTCTCCTTGACGCTCAGAGTAAAAAATCTGGGAACATTTCTTTTTTGGCTGCTCATTTTATATATATGCCTGGGCAAGCCAAATACTTTCAAGTCAGAGCCAAGCTAGAGCCAAGCCTAGGGTCTGATTTGTCTCTGGGAAACAAAACCAAAGCTGTACTACTAAAAGCACATTGTAAACTTAATGAATAATGAAATACAGAGAAAAAAATTCTGGAGACCAAGCCCAGACAGGGCAAAGGCAAAGTACTTAATGCAGTACATTTGTTTTGCATTACTATGGAATATGCATTTTCTTTTTAACCATTCAGAACATTCACTGCAATTTAATTAAGCATCAATTTACTAAGTTTGTAAACTGTGTAGAGGCACTAAGAGGAACTTTTGGCCACAAACAACTTCATATCTCTAACCCTGTAAGAGCTGCCAGTGGTTGCATTGGCCTTGCTCTGTGCTTTAAACAAATTACGTAGAAAAATATTTTACCAAATGCAAATACAGTATCCATAATCCAAGAGAGGTTATATTTGCGATGCATTGAGATGATGCCTTTTTAAAAATGTGCTTTTCCTTTTTTTACCCATCAGCTGTCGAAAAACTTTGGAACAACTGTGTTTCATGACCCAACCCATACCTAAAGTTAACTGATTCCAGAGGTCTCAGCCTACCCTGATAAGCAAATACAAGTCCAGTTCAATGACATGCATTAGTGCAAAATTAGGCGTCATCAATTTGGAGGAGAGAAGATAATTTGATTCTCCAAACATTATTATCCAAGCTATACCCTGCCATTGTGTTCTGCCAGCTGAAACTCAGCAGACATCAGTATACAGAGCTATCCATGCTGATCATAAAGGAATGGTTTTGGAGGAAGCCACTTGACCATGTTTGCCCACATTATGTGGCATTTATTCAAATCTAAGATAAAATCATGAGCGATCTGGCAGTAGCATTTTGCCATCAGCTGTTTGGCCTCAGGTTGGATCTCTCACAGATAATACAAATAAAACAATAAATAGGCTAAGCCACAGAACAAGGAAAGATTCCATAACCAGTGCCTGTCTGAGAAGATTCAGGAGCATATGAGATTTCCAACTACTATATTTAGCTCCAAAGTACATCTGTAGGTGATGAAATCGTACCATACGCCCTGTTAAGACCTACCTTATCACATGGTAGGATGGTTATCTCCTGTCTTGAAAATAAAAACTTTAAAATGCCCTGAAAAAAATCAGCTCTACAAAAACATTCTGAAACACATCTATTAAAATTTCATATGCAAATTTGTTAGTTTTCTTTGGAAGTAAGTAGCTGGACCCCTTAATTAGTACTTGTGAACATATTCTTACCATTTTCATAGTTGTTTCAAGTACATGCATGTGATGCACATAAATCCAAGTGTGCTTTTTCAGGACACCCTTACATGCCATTTACAAGATGTCTGGTTTTAAAAGACTACAGCCCACAGTTCTGTACATATGGAACCATATCCAGGAGATAAAATATCTCCTTGCTAAGATAATGTTGGTATTTACTTTGCAGTCTCTCTCTTGCAGACCTGTTGGGTGCAAAATAGTCATTAGTTTCAAAGAAAAGAGCATTAAATCATTTTCCTCTAAGCAAAAAAACCCCAAAAAAACCACTGAGCTGAATCTAAATCAACAATGCTAATAAAAGGCATCCTGTTCTGTATATTCTGATATCCCAGACACTCACATGGCAACTAGAGGATGGGAAAACTTTAGTTATAACTAATTTCCATACCTCTTAAATGATGCGTGGCTGACAATAACAAAATATTAAGGTGATTTTTTTTTTGCTTGTACTTCATAGTCTTCTGATAACAAACTTCAGTTAATCTGTTTATCTGTTTATAAGTACATGCTTCATTTGGTGTTTATTTGCTTTTGTCACAGGTTTGTTTATATTTGTATTCCATTGTGCTATGAAAGAAAATGTGCAGAAACAATGGAGGAGACATCTCTGTTGTGGCAGATTCCGACTGGCAGACAATTCAGGTAAAGGCAGTTCACAGCTCCCCTCCTTAGGTGCTGCAGTTATAAAAGTCCAAGTAAACAGCTTGCTATGTAATTTTTAATATAATACAAAGTAAGCCAGAGATGTGGAAAAATGGGTTAATCACAGGCTGTCAATTCAGTGCTAATAATTGCCAAGGGACTTTCCAGACATCACTTCATAAAAATTCTCAAATCTTTCAGGGTTCCGTTAAAGGCAGCTGGTAAATTTTGTAGTGCTATGAGCATGCTTTTGGAAAGTCCATCAGATCCTAAAAATAAAATAAAAAAAAAATAAGCAAGGATCCAGAGACTCAAACTTTGTCATTCCAAACCCAATCTTACTCATTTTCTCCTATATTAAAGTATGTTGACTTTGAATTGTGTGGACTGTTAAGCTGATGTAGGAGCAATTCTTAAAAGTTGCACAGAAATATTCTGACTTCTTTGCTTTTATCTTTGCCTTTTTAAACTTTCCTGTCCCTTGCCATTGAATTCAGAGACTATTGAGGACTCAGAAACATAGAAAATTCCTTTAACAGAAGCCTGATCAGGTTCTAGAACTGAAGTTCACCTTCATCTGCAACAATGAGAGAGAAAGGAGAGATGTTGGTTTGGACACATGAAAAGTGCAATGCTTGGGCCACTATACTTACAGTTTCCTGCACCTTTGGCCATCTTGGATGGCATGAGACCGCTGTGTTCAGGCAACTGGCTCTTCCTTTGCTGTCTGATGTGGTGATTTGGACCATATAATTCTTTCTCATATGGTTCTTGTTCAATGACCAGTGTTCAAATCTACAGCTGGTGTAAGGTGGCATAAGCTCATTGCTTTCATTTTGCAATAAGCAAACTTCATTCATTATTTCAAAGAGTTAATACAAATTAGGAAAATCATATTCATTCTGATCAGACATCCAAATTGTTTCATATGTTCAGTTTCCATGTGGTTTATCCTGTAACTCTTGAACTGAAAAACAAAGATGGATCAAATTACTTCCTTTTTTTTTCTGCTGCTCTTAGTTAGCTTTTAGATATGAATATCGTAGAAATAAAAACATGAAGAATTTGAATCCTTCAGTGGTATATTTAATCTGATGTTATTATGTCTAGCATTAACCAGTTTATCTCCACTGACTGGCTTTAATCTCCATGAAGCTGACACTGTTTTCAGACAGAACAGTGAAATACAAGTCAAATGTGAGCCTCTAGCATTAATTTAGTATAAAGTATTTGTTGTGATTTAAATCAAGAGCAAAGTGTCCCACATGTCTTTCTCTTGGACTTCTCTTCCATTTTTTGAATTTCATTGAGGTACAGTGAATAACAGCAAGATGACTAAATTGTGAAACTTCATACACTTACCTGCAATTGTGTGATACAAAAGTAGTTAGATACTTTTATTCTATGGGTATTGGGACACTTGTAATGAGTTTTTCAGTGTTAGTTTGCTTCAGTCAGTTTATTGGTATTAGTTATTTAATAATATAATTATAATTTAATTTTGGAAGTTGTTCCAGCATAAGAGCCTATTATATTAATGGTTTGGGCAAAATTCTTTAAATGCGAACTACTGAATAAACTTCAGTTAAAATAGTGCACCAATATGCCAAACAACAAGTTAGTTGTTACTGTGCAGTGTCTTCCTCAGCAGCAGCAGATCAAACCCTCAGATGATAAGATCACTTTAAATAATCCTATCTATCCCTTTTCTGTCACCTTTGGATTTTGCTCTTCAGGTCAGGTAAGTTTGGTATCCCTTTACTGCTACAGAATGCTCTTCTGCATTCTGGAAAGCCAGGTCATACTCACAATTCTGCTGTCCAGCCAAACTATTGCTAGAATGTTAGAGCCACCAATTTCAACTGCTGTGGTAGAGTAAATCAAGTTGGAATACTTTTATGGTTCTTAAGAACCAAACAGGATATATCACAGGAAAAGGATAGGTTATTTCTTATAAGCAATACTAAGAAATGCATCAGATATTTGAAATAATCAAATTGAATAAATTAGGCGTTTATTATCTATGGTAGTTATTTATGTAAAACTTCTCAATCATTTTTAGATTGGAGCAAAACAGCGACCAATATTATAAAGAAGAGTTCTGATAATCTTGGGAAATCCTTATCCTCTAGTTCCATCGGCTCCAATTCAACCTACCTAACATCCAAATCAAAATCTACCACGAATACGTATTGCAAACGAAACAGCCATACAGGTGAGTTCTTGGCCTGCAACCCAGTGCATCTGTGAATATATAGGTTTGTGTTAAAGGCAGAGCAAGCATTTCTACCCAAAGGTTAATGTGAGAAAATGTCATCAATTCATGTAGTGTCAGTATTTTTTAATAAGAATTATTCATTACCTGCCATGCAATACATCCAGTATATAGATCTGATCTCCGTATGTTCCCATACTTAATGAAATCGACTTGATGAAAGCAAATTTTGCTTATTATCCTATTGTAAACACAGGGTAGCCAAAGCACAGAGAGATGACGTTCTTCACCCAAGGTAACATGAAAGCTGGCAGTACAGCTGGAAATAGGAATCAAGTCTTCAGAGTCCAAGTCCACAGCTGATTGTCTTGGTTAAACTCCTTTCATCTAACTGTAAAACATTTATGGGTAAAACGACAAATGGAGCCTACTCGGAAATGGATACTGTGTTCCCAGAGTATGCATTGTCTTGCCCTTCTACAAATAGCCATATCTACTGCTTATTTATTTAGATGTCAATGGTATATGTAATAAAAGGCATCATCTGTATTCCACTCATACCATGAAAATGTGCTCATTTTAACAGGACTTTAAGGGAGCAAAGAAAGAGAGCAGCTGGAATGATTTGCAAGTTTGGTTGTGTCTGAGATAATATTTCAGAAATTCACTTATGTAGTTCAGATTTTTTTTTTTGTTGCTCTGTTTTTGTGAGTGCATGTTTTTATTCTGTGTAAAGTTCCATAGCATTATTACACAATACTCTTTTATAAATATAGTGGAAATAAAATCTGCGCACTTATTTAACTCAAAGGTGTGTTTACTTGCTTTAAAATATTTATTAGAAAAAACGTTTAGATTCGAAGTAGATTATTTCACTAGGAAAGTTATGTTGTTTCTTAAGTATAAATTATTTTTTTAAGCCTCAATGTCTCATTTATGAGGGCACACTCTCCTTTCTTGATGCATGGCATTGTTTCCAGGAAATACCTTCTATTTTTTTTTAATTGATGATCATTACCTGCATCAGGTAGGCACACACACCCCTTTTTTTAAAGAATTACACTGTTGTTTTCTTGCTGACCAAGATTCAGTGCATCCATTAGCATGAGGGATTGTGCATCAGGTATTCTAAGAGTTTAAAACTTTATTGAGCACATACATTAAGTACAACTGCTTTGAATACAGTAAAAATGAGAGGTATCTTAGAAATTCGTGATAACTGAATGCACCTGAGCTTGCTCTCAGGACTGCTGTTCTCAACTGCAGTGGGAGCACATGGCTGGTGCCTGCCTCCCCAGGCTGCCTGTCCCTGCTGCCAGCTCAGGTTGGGTGTGCAGTGCACCCAGCTGCCCTGATCAAGCTGTTCATTCATCTCTTCCCTGCAGGAACACTTCTGCCAGCAGTCTTCCACAAACAGCATCTTTCGTATCCACCAATCACAGTGCTGTTGTTGATTTACTAGTAGAGGAGGACAGCATTGTGCCCTTTCTACAGTGGACAGAGAGTTTCCTTTTGTACTCATGGCAGATCAGTCTTTAGATCCTTGGTCTTGGGATTAATGATAAAAATATGCTTAAATGTTTTCTTGGACTCAGGGCTTTTTATCAGGCTATCAATTAAGAAGACAGTGCTGGAATTTTTGCAAGGTTCTTGAAGTAAAACAAAGAAACTGTTCCGGATGAGAAGTATTCAAGTTAAAAGAAACTTGCTCATATATATTCTTCAAAAACTATGAGCTTAATACCAAGCCTAAATTATTCCTTAAAAGGATTGCAGTTCTTAATGTAATTAAATTTTGTAATATGATGATTTGTTGGACATTAAGGGCATACAACAGTTTTCTTTTTATTTTTTGGAATTTTAATACATTTTACTTCTCTAAAAGTACACATCTTATTGTGATACTCCACAGGCCTTTCTGATAACACTAGGTTTTTAAATACTGACATATCTTCTCGTGTAAAAATAATAAAAATAATGAAATATAATATTCAAATTCTCATTGCTAATACAGCTGAAATTCTCAGTTTGCCAACTTAGCTAAATTGCAGGCAAATAATGTCATAGCTACGTGTCTTGGCAAGTCTTGTTAATATGGTTATAATGTGCTCCCTGGAATTGACACAAGCATTCATGTGTTTGTGGTGTAGATAATGTCTTCTAAGGCCCTTTCCTCATCAGTGGTGGAGCATTACAGGTAAAGTTGGAATTGCTTTTGTTGAATGCATGGTTGAAACAGGGTGGTGGGATGCTTCTTGCATGATGCCCTCATTGATGCAGAGGATTTTGCTGATCAGAAATGCTGCTTATTTCTATTACATCTTGCTCCACTGATGCTGAATCAAAGGACAAGCATGCTTCAGACTCTGGGTGTCTGCACTCTGCATGGGGCACAAGCGTTTAGAAGATGCCGTTTTAGAAAACAGACCATGTCCTGACATTAATGCCTCTGTACAGTAGTCTGGGGAAATGAAATTATCCTGAAACACCCATACACAAAGCATACATTAAAAAGCAAAAACAATCTGATTGAATTCCAGAAGATTATGTAGTATTTATCAAAGTTATTACGGAAAAATTAATATCTTTGGTCTATGGCCACTACTGGATTGGTCTTCTAGACACTGAGATTTTTATATCCATTAACACCCAAAATTATTCTGAATGATGAAATATACATGCCTGAAAGCTGTCCTGTGAACTGCTGCTGGAATACAGAATGCACCAACACAAATAGTGGATGAGCCCTCGTGGGTGAACAAAAGAGGTCACTACAGCATCTTGTGCCCCAGCTGTCTACAAATCCAAACCAAACTACTCATAGAAAGTACTTAAGTACCCTGTGTAACACTTCTGGGAATTAGAAGTTAAGACTGTCTCTGCAGAGAATTTGGTCATACAACTCCCACTTACTTGAGGGATACATTATTTTAACCCTGTACTTAGATGTGAAACCACCACTTAGTAAATGCATACATTTGAAAGGCTCTTAGTACCCAGAAATTTGCCATTGGACATGGAGTTATTTGCTGCAATTCATGAACGTTCTTGCGTGCTTTGAAAAATCATCCTGATAAGCCTCAACATGCCTGTTTCTGTTTTAATGAGTGAAGCTGTTTTGATTTCTCTGTCTGCAATCCATTTCTCCTTGGCAACACTTTATGCTCTTTTATGGCTTGGTATCATGACTTTTCCAGGGATGGGTTACTTTTCTGTTTATTTTTAGTTGGTTTATTTCTAAGAAAATTTTTTTATGAAATCACAGTTCAAGTAGTATTCCTAATTCTTAATTCTTAAATGATCCTTTAACAAGGAATTTTTGGAGATGACTTCACTGAGGTCTTGTAGAAAATCATCAAAAATGTCACTTGTAGAAAACATTGTTTCCCAGAGTACTGCTCCTTACTGCTGGCTTGCAATGGTCCAAATCTTGCCCATGTTCAGAAAATTAATTCCAGCTTCACTACAGTGGAAGAGATAAGAAAGAGAGCTCGTTAGGACGGCGTACTTGAGAAAATGAGAGGCAAGCTCTCTCCTCATTTCTCGCTACGTTAGCTCTACCTACTGACCATTCTCTGAACAGCACTAATGTGAGCTGCTGAAGCAGACTTTCCCAGTCTGGCTGGGAATTGCCTTGCTTCTTCATCTCTCCAGCTTCACCCTTGACCTCTAGCTCATGGACTCTGAAGGGAGGCCCAGTTGTTGCATCTTTTCCTCCCTGCAGTTTTCCAGCCTGTACCTTCCACATTATGGAAAAAAAACCAAGGTGATGCTGGCAAGCACAAAGTTTAGGCCAGTTTCAGCCCTGGTTACCTGCTTTAAAATGCAAGACATCCTCTGCTACATTCAGCACAGATTATATTATTTCTGTGCATAGCTCGAAACATTCACTGTTGAAATAATTAGATCTGTTTAGTGTCATTCTACAGTAATTTACTATCTGGAAGTGCTATTTATGGAGATCCAGTGCTATCGAAATGTTTTTGGTTTGTAAAATTCAGAGCATCAGCAATAAATTAATACATTAAAAGGTCACAAGAGTCAGTAACACTTTAAGAAAATAATAGGGGGATAATTTCAAGAGATAACAGAAAGCTCTGCCCACATAACCATCTCAAAAGAATTTAGAAGAAGCAATCTCAAACCAGGAAAGTTATCTGCTGACTTCTAGGGCAGTAATTTAGTTCAGCAAATAGTGGCAATTGAAGGCATATCAATGTAGGGGTGACACATCTCTTAAACTGTGAGTTTGCTTAAGAGGCCCTAACTTCTTCTTGTTGATTTTTCCTTCTCTTAGAGAATGTTTTTCTTGACAAGCCATCTTCAAAATTTGTCCAAGAGGATGGAGAACAGACATCGATCATCCCTGTCCACCAGGTTATTGACAAGGTCAAAGGATACTGCAATCCTCACTCCGACAACTTCTATAAAAATATCATCATGTCTGACACGTTTAGTCGCAGCACAAAGTTCTAACTGGATTTCAGATGTATTTTTTTTTAATCAAAGGAATACAAAAAGTCTGCCTGGAACGGAGAATATTGGATATCATAGAATGTGACCTGTTCAGTTATTTTTTCCTAGTTTATAGTGTTCTCCTACAAACTGCTTCCCCTTAAGGACTGGTTTCTCTATGTTTTTGCTGTTATGGGAAAAGACAATTTTCCACCATGGTATTGAGCTGTTTTTATATGTGTGCCAGCCAGCATGATGCCTGGACAGCTAATTGTAATCCTGTGTAAATATCTTTTAGGAGTGAAGAGCCACAAGCCTAACTTTAAATTATATACTCCAAACAGAAGCAAGTCTTGACTCCTGGAGAAAATAGCAGACATGTCATGTAGTACAGGCAAGCTTTTATTGAACAGTTTGCTGATGGTCTTTTTATTTTGAAAAATACGGATTTTCCCTATGACACTTGTTAGATTCTTGCTTTTTGAATGTCTAATGCTGTTCTTTATTCGTAAGTAAGTAAAACCCTAACACCAATGGAAGGGTTATTTTAAACCATTTTTGCCTAAACAGTCCTAATCATGCAAATCTTACTCACCAAAATAATATGTGCTGGAAATGCAGGCCAATTTATATCCATATAAAACACAGTTCACCCAAAGTTGTGTTTCAGTGTTTATTGATTGGTATGTATGAAATGCAATGTCTTCCATCTCAAGTCTATGTTTAATGCTCTTTTCTCACAAAAAAAAAAAACAAGAAACCAAAAAAAACACAAAGAGACATTCAACTATATATAGATATATAAATATATACCTAGAACTGTCTCTACACATATTTTTATAAGAAGGCACAGGGTAAATATGACAATGTATACCACAGGCAATCTAAAAACTATGGACGGTGCTAAAACTTAAGTTTAAATATCTAAACACAAGAATTCTTCGTAAACCCATGAATTAGTCAGGCTCTACTTCAAATATACTGTATGTGTAGACACCTCCATCAGGTGGCGTTGCAACATTAGGATAACCTGGAATATGTTTACCAATAATAAATAAACACCATCTTTCCGGGCACATAACGTTATCAGTATCAGTATCCCTCTCTTGCCTCCCTGTTGGATGACATGCTTGAGGTTGTTGGATGCAGAGAGTTTAAATGGTGTTCAGGCAATATTAGGAAATTTCACATTGCCATACTGTGTCCATAATGACACTGAGGGGTGTGGGGGTGTGTGTGTAGAGAACAGAGCAGAGCATAAAATGCTTACTTGTTTTACTCTCTATAAATATGTGACATATTAGCAAGTGACCTTGAGTGCCAGAAGAGCATCTCTCCCCATGAACCATGTTTCACCCCATGACAAGCTTTAGAAAAATTGTAGCTGCACATGTTTCTGAATGCATGTGCTGAAGCATAAAAGATTTTTGCAAGTACTGCTTTCCGAGGAGAATGTCTCCGATTGGAAGTTTTCATTTTTAAAATTATCCCCTTTTTTTAACCAAAATATTTTTAGCCACATATTTAATTATTTTAATTCAGAGAGCAGAAAGTTGTCCTGAGATTTTTCAGTTGCCAGGCAGGTGGATGCTCAGTGATTAGGGATGTGGATTTGTGCTTTCTCTGCTCTTTGCACGTGCTTTTGTGTGCAGAGATCATTTAATGCTGTGACCGCACAAATGGCACATTTTCCCTGGCTGCAAACACCTGGTGGGAGGAGGATGTCCTGATGGTATTCCACCCAGGAACACTGCTGTGCCTACACAGACCTGGATGAAAGCTCAGTCTTGTAAATACTCTTGTGGTGTATGAATGGAAGCCAGCCCCATTCACTCAAACTGTAATTAATAACAGGAATGAGTGTTGTCAGATATCTTTAATAATTGGAATAATTTACAGAGAGATTATGTACAAGCATTTACTGAACTTATATTTTATCATCCCACTTGATTAACTACTGTAGATAATAGTGTTCACATAGCAGCTTACTGTGAGATTTTTACCGGATTATGATGTTCAAAAGTGAAGAGAAAGAAAACCAAACATTCCTGAAAAAATGAGGAATCAATAAAACATAATAGATCAGTAAAATATAAATAAAAAGAAAACGTGGTATTCTGAATGAAGCTGAGCTGTAACCTATCAGTTTAATGTACATCTACCTGTATTTTTGCTGAATTAAGATTTTTTTCTCTTTTTTTACTACCATGTAGTAATCCTAAACAGTCTGTGTCACTTAGTTGCTCTTGAATGCTCTCAATTCTACAGTGTAAAGCTTCTGTTTTGTAGTTGACATGCTGTAACCTCCCTTGTATATATTTATTTATTTGTGGGGTTAAATATGTCAAATATACTTAGCACTATAATGACTGTTCTTGTTACTTTAATGCTGTTTCTGCTTCATCATAGAAGAAGAGGGAAAGAATAATTTCTTACATGTTTTTTCTAAATAACTTGTGAAACAATTTACTGTAGTTCTATCTTTTGCAATTTTGAGGAAACTTGTCAGTGTAATTTGTAATACTAGTCGGTGAAATATAATGTAACAGGTTTAAAGATGGACTAAAATGGAAAGAAATCTTTTCAAGTAAACCTTTTTTACATTAGTGTTCCAAATAATTAAAGCTTTTTAATAGCAAATGGTTGACTTTTATTTTTCCTTTTTAGTGTTTAATGGCAAAAATTACACAGTGGAATTCTGGAAAATAATCTTGTGTTTTTTTAAGTACTTGAGACAGGTACACGCCTAGCCAAAATGTTGGAAATAAATACGCAATACTAACTCCATCTCATCAGGGGAACACATTTTGCAGAATATGCCTTTCCCTTTTGTAATTTGCTCAATGCCACATTCACTGAATGATCTGGAAGTTATGCAATCTCATTTATTTACGGTGACAGTCATGTTATAGAAATGAAAGGAAAATCAAGGCAACGTTAAATATGCTGGGATGATATTTTAAAGTAATACAAATGAATAATCTAAAACTCAGGAGTTACTCCCCTCTATATGTTTCTCTCCATCCAAATGTAGTCCCTCATTATAAGTAATTTCATTCAACTTGTAATCATACTTTGATCACTGCTGAAATATTTGATTCAGTCAATCACTTGATTAATGCATACTAATGTATAAACAATAAATGTCCTACACTAATGGCCTACCTTTACTTGCTTACCTCTAAAGAAGATGGAAATATGCTGAAATGTGTCAGATCTGCTCCCCTCTTATTAAGTCTCACCACAGAAAATGCAAAGAATATGAGGATTTAGGAGTGATACCTTTTAGAAAGTATTTTAAAAAAACCCCAAAAAACCAAACCATGGGAAAGGTGGCATTTAATAATGAGGCTGCTGGGTGTGCCTGTGTACAGGCTCTCTGTGTGTGTCTGTGGACAGTGAACACTACCCTTGGGCCTTATGCCTTGAAAAGTGTGGGAGGACCCTCTGAGGGAAGGAGCCCAGTTTTGGTTTTTTTCTGAGTAGAATCTTGGCAGATGCCAAACTTGTAAGGAGTGATTTGCAGCATTTGGGGGTGGATTTATTTTTCTCCTCATTTCATCACTTTTTAAATACCAGGAACAATTTTATTTTAATCCTCTACTGTTAACAGCTTTCTACTGTAACCCATTGAGTTACATAAAATGCCACTTCATTTTATTACTTTTGAAAGGCTGATCTATAATCAGACACATCTATGTAACTTCAGGGACAGCTACCGAGTTACAGGGCAGAAATGTGTCATTCATGGAGTAATTATAAAAAAAAAATTAATGCATTTACTGTATATAAAGAAATAAACCCACATATGTGTCAGCAAATTGGGCAAATGGCTTAGAAGTTAATGTCAGAGAAGTCAATCATGCAAACCAGTTTATGGAGCAGACACTTCATGCCCAGCACTCCAGCTGCTGCTATGCCAAGGAGGCTTTCCCCTTCACCCTCCACTTAGCTGGTCTTTGGTTACTTGGTCCATTTATTTTTCAGATCTCCTGGCACCATCGTGACACTTCCATCCTCAGGATAATCATTTACTGTAATGCTAGAGAAAGGGAAAGGGGAAAATAAAGAAGAGAAAGGGAAACTGAAACTAAAAGAATCAAAAAGGTGGTTGCCAAGGCCTGGTTTGCATCTTCTTGTACTTTTCACATGATTTTTGCCCCTTGCCCAGGTTGTGTCACCCTGACCAACAATGGAGACCAGGCCATTGGAGTAGGTGGGACACACCACCATGGCTCTTTGTGCATTTGTCAATGTAAACTAATGTTTTTGACTCTCCAGCTTTAAGCTGAAAATCTGCCATGGTTCTTCAAGGCAGCAATTCCATCATTTCCATGCTTGAAGACTGACCTAGCAATAATAGTTCAGGAAGAAGCTAATGAATCTCATGATGAAGGATCAGTCTGATAAGCACCACACCAGAAATGGCTAAATAAATCTCATGGAAACCTTTTCTGGAAGGATAACCCTTCCTCAGATGCATCTGCTTGCTCAAAGCCAATGCTGCTGTTGTTCTCATTAGAGGGCAGTTTTAGTACTCATGAGGAGTGCACATTTTGGTGCTGTCCATATAGATTGCTTAACCACAGCCATCTGGGCTTAACCACAGCACTTGGAGTGACACAGTTTTTTCGAGGTGTTTTGAGTGATCTACCTTACAAAATAGATGCCAGCTTGATCCTTTAGCATGTAACAGATAGTCTAAACTGGGCACTTTTTGTCCTGACTATTCTAGTGGGAGTTCTTAAAACACATAGCTTTAGATAGAAAAGGGCTCTCAAAAATCTGAACTATGTTCCATACATGAAGTGTAGGAGAAAGAGCAAATGCTGACAACTCTGGTGTGATGTTTTCTTCCACTGCCAGGTTTTTCCCAATCTGGGAGCCCTCCAAAGCAAGGGGAAAAGGTAGCCATTGTAGGGGAGTGGATCCTGCTCTGTCCACTGGGCAGACGACTCCCACTGTCCCTGTCCTGCTGCATTTTGCAGGTCTCCAGCACCAAGTGCAGTAAATGCAATAATATTATGCTTTTACAAAATTCCACTCTGGTTTTCTTTTCTGCTTGTCTGGCTCCTGCTTTTCCAGCAGAGGGCAGTGGCATATTTGTAGTTCTAAAGCTGTTAAAATCCAGTGAAAAATGCAGAAATATTCCTCCTTATGTGCACCCGCGCAGAAATAAGTAGGAGAGTTCATACCAGGTTTGTCTATTATTTAGCAATCGGTTACATCACCGGATAAAGCAAAAACTCTGCACTCAGGGAAGTGAGGGGAGAGAGCTGTCTGCCTGCATTTGGGCATGTTTAGTGGAAAGAGCAATACAGAGTCTCTCTGTATTCTCTCTCACTGGTTGTTATATTTTCTCCTTTTTTGCTCTGGGGGGATGCAATGCAATTAGCAACCGCTACACTTCTGTCAGCTGAGCAAACAGAACCACCTCGCCAATTCAGGCTTGTACACTGGCTTATTCCAGTACTGGGCAAATGATTTGATCTGCAGGGATGCCAGCCTGTGACTCAGAAATTCACTGTAGGCATAATTGTCCAGGGAGGAAAAAACCTCAGCAGCTCTCTGTTGACAGTGGCATGCAGATCCATACCTCCCTACCACTTTTTCCATCAAGGGCATAGGAACAGATCGGCTGTCAGCTGGATCCTCTGCTCCACATACTCCTTCCCCACAGCACATATTACCCAGTCAGCTCAAGAAAGGTGCAGAACTGCTGGGCTACAGACTCAGCTGTACAGCTGCCCCATGGCCATTCCGTCATAGGGCAGGACTGACCAAAAAGCTGCTCCATTGGAAAATGTCACCATGTTGAAATTAAAATGTCTCATCTGCATTTTTGGCTTGTCCCTAGACTCTTACTGACATTTCCCTCCGAATCTACAATGTACCAGCACCAAGCTAAGGGTAGAGGAGTTGCCTGGGGTAGATGGAGTCGGGGAGGCAGGGAAGAACATGGCCTGCTCTAGCCTCACTTAGGTTTTTTGGAGTATGGCTGATGTGGCTGTGGGAAGAAGGAGCAGTGGGAAGGGAGGCCCACAAAGGGTCAGGACTTGGTGTACAGAGCAGAGCACAAGATTAGTGTGACAGATGTCATGACACTATCACTTCTCCAAAGACTTGTCACCACATGGCCAGTCACAGCATGGCTCTGTTACTGGCACATCACCTTTTGGTGTCTTTACATGAGCACAGTTCTACAAAAGGCAGGAGCCAACATGAACTCCCCGACATTTCTCTGTCCTCCCTACAACCAGCGCTCACTTCCCAGGAAAGCAGACATGCCAGCATGCCTCTCAGTCTAGCTGCAAACATCTCCTTCCTCAGATACAGTAATTTTCTAGAATTAACCAAGGTACAGGGTGATCTGGGGATTATGCAGCACTGCCTGGGTCACAGAGCTACAATCCACAGTATAGGACAGTGAATATGCTCCAAAAATGAGGGCAAGCATGGAAAAATTGCATTTACAAAGCTTTGCAGGGGCACTGAGTGGCAGGGCCTGAGATACTGTGGTTTTCCATGCAGATCGCAACTAAAAGAGCTCTCGAGAAGCTCTGTGTTTGCCCAGGCCTAGGCTGAGCTCTGCCTGGGAAGGACAGATCAAAGTGGATGGAGCTCCAGCAGCCTTGCTGGACTTCAACCCGTGGCTATCTTCAGCCTTTCTTTGGTGTAGCTGGAAGATGGTGGTAACTGTGGAGCAAGATTTGAAGCAGTCTGGCTAATAATTCTTGCATGTTAGCAGGATATATTCAGGCAGACTGAGGCATAAAATTGCCATCCAAAGCAGCCCCTACCCCTTGCTATGTTTAGGTGGCAGCTTCTACCAGACATGGGAAGCTTGTATTTATTTCAGCCAGGTTAGATCCTCCAGATCTTTGCACCAGTTTCAGTCAGAGGTATGGTGTCATGAGTCTGTCATGGTACTCCTGGGCTGGCTGGGCAGAACTGACAGAAAAGCCAAATGCACATTTCATTGTAGAAAAGATCAACCAGAAAAAGATCAGCACAGGCAGAAGCAGCCTGTCCCCGAGAGTGTGACTGTTGGATACTGTTGCTGGGTTACAGCCAGCTGATTTTAACACATCCCGCTGTTTTATTTTCATTGATTTTTCAGTGTCTTTCAAAGATGGGTCTTCCTCACTTTGCCTCTTGCTTTCACCCAAACTGAAGCGTGCTTTGGTTCAGCAAATAGGCAATCCCCCAATCATATTTTATCCTACCAGATGTGGTATATGAAGTTTCCTACAGTCATGCAAAGAGATCCTCTCACTGCAAGCAGACTAACATCACTCAGGGGATAATCTAAGGATAGTCTATAAATTGCCTCCTGAATAAGGCACAGGTGAAGGATATGTCCTCATAAAGCACCGGAAGAATTTCAGGATGGAGAACACCCTCTGTCACTGCAGGTCTCTAAGAACAGGCTGAACTTGGGCTTCCTAAACCCACACATGTGAGTGCCACCATCAATACCAACAGCAGTATCAGGTGACACAGAGACAACCTCCTGCCCTGTGATGATCCTCTTTGATTACATGGAGCTATTTTTACTCACACAGCACACCACTTGAGGAGGAAGGTGCTCCCACAATAAATTCATCACTACCCTCTCTCCTATCTTGTTCTCCCCCCTCAGTTTTTCAGCCACAAACCCTTTGCCTGTAACAACATCCAAGAAATAGCTTCACCCACCCTGAACAAGGACCCCAAAGCCATCACACTCCCACACTGCCAATATCCACTCCAGTTACCAGCCTGTCCTCACTGCAGCAACAGCCCCTGTCCCTTTACTCATCAAAACATCCTCAGTGGGATAAAGCAGAGATGGCCACAACAACAGCATCTCCCAGTTCTCAAGCAGCCTGGCACTGGCACGGTGCTGTGGTGCAGCAGTGACCTGCACATGTGCTGGAGGGGCAGGTGCAGGCACCATTGCCACACCACCCCTGAGCCCTGGCCGCTTTTAGAGGCAGGTTGGCAAACCTCTGGGTTAGGTTTTTAGGCATGTTTATCTCAGGGTTGATTTTGGCTGAGATTTTAAACAGGGAGGAAAAATAGCCACCCTCCTGAGAACCTTTCTGGTTCCATTTTCCTTCAGATTAATGTCCAGTATAGGCTTGTGTGGGCTGTTTACACTAGAAACCAGGGCTTCTCTCTGGCCCCCTTATGGACCAGGTTAAATCTGTGCCAAGGCTTTAGGTATTTGTTTTACTTTTAAACCTTTGCAATGAATTCACTGTTGCCTCTGTGAGCATGGCAGCTGTCACCTCGTTTGACTCTGCCAGGAAAATCAACAGACCTTTTTTTCCCAGATAAAAGAAATAAATCCATAACTGAAGATGCTGAAAAAGATATTTCAGTGTTTCCTTTTGGTTAGACTGAGAAAAGAAGGTGAGAAAGAAGCTTCAGGGATAATGTTCACATGAAGAATTTTGACTTAAACAGTTGAGTTGACTCAAAAGCTGACATTTGCCAGGGATGGCAAGAATTAACTTCTCAAACACTTGGGCATGCAGGCACAGAGTCTGCTGCAGTGCTTCCTGTTCAAGCAGCCATTTCAGCAGGTAGTCAGCAGGCAGTGGGATGGCCAGGATATGAGGAACAACACAAACTGCACATACAGCACATACAACATCCCAGACAGGTCTGAAAAATGGGCCGTGTGTTTGTTCTCTGCTTTTTTTTCTGAACCACTGTGTACACAATCCATCACAAAAGCAAAACACTAGCTTCAATTGTCCCAAAGACAAGCCGCAGAAACTGACATGGTTTTCCAGGATATTTGCAAATAGATGTATCAACCCAGCTCCACACACTGAGACATTTAATTAAATGACTTGGCTTTTGTTATTTTTCATACCACAGGAAAAAAAATTCTCCCTTTGGCAGAGTGTCCTTCCTCTTTAGATCTCAATCTCTGCCTAACAGGGTTTTTATGCACACAAACCTTGAATTGTCTTGGTGCATACAAATCACGATGGATTTGGCTGCCTGATGATAGAAGCTACAGTAGCTTATTCGCATAAACCAGACATTTCAATGTGCATAGAGCAACCCTGTGTGATTGGCATGTGGTTACTTTCAACCAGCTTGTTTCTCCCATGGCTGGCACAATGTCAAGAGAAGCATTTTAATATTAAGGTGGTTGGAAAACCAGCAGATACAATAGCTGAGAAACAAAAAAAAATATTGCTTTATGAAGTGTTTTGGCTCATTTACCTGTAGTAATTAATTACTGATGACTAAGCGCCTGAGTTCAGGCAAAAAAAAAGGTTGTTTGTCTTGTACAGTTTCATTTGTCCAGTTTGGGATGGATAGGATCCACTAAACCAACATCCACATGAAAGGTAAGAAACTCACAGAAATCGTTTTCTCTGTATCACCTACATCAGGATCAGCATGTTTTAACTCTTTTGCCCTCCACTTGCAATTTATTTTTCAAGCCACACTATGTAAGAGGATGGGGACCATCAGCTTCACTCAGGCTCACTGGAGCCCTCACACCTTCCCCAGATACTGATACAGCCAGAGCCCAACAGTGTGCATAGCCTCACTATATAGCTTTAGGGTTTGTAGCATGGGTGTCCTTTCAGTGGGGCATTAGTGCTGTGGTTCCCCAGAACTTGTTCATCTATTGCAACAAAAAAGCACAAGCAATTACTATAGATTACCCACTTTACCGTTTTATAAGTATCCATTTAGCTGCACAGCAATAGCTTTTAAGTTTGAGCAGTTACATGGCATATACTTTCACTGCAGAGGTAGCAGAAGCTTAAAGCCATGGATGAGTGCTTCACCAAGTGTAATCTCCTTGGCTGGCCTCTCACGTCCACAAAGTTGGACTTTTTCTCAAGAACTCAGACTGCCCTTTCCATAAACCTTGAGGCTGAGACTTAAAATGAAGTTATTGCCATTTAAAAAGTTTGGCCTATCCTCTTGAGTCATTAGGACTGTCAAGATGAAGGTTCTTCATCCACCTCTTTTTCTCCAACATGTTTTACCTTTCAGTTGTGACAAGTTAAGATTTGAGCTCCCTGCTGCCAGGCCTCACTCAGCTGATGCACACTGAATCGCTGCAGCAGAATATTGTGCTCAGGACCTGAATGCACTGATTTATCAAGTGTGACATGTTACTGATGGCTTCTTCTTCTGCCTATGAATCTGGGTGTAACTAACTGTATAAAAACTTATAAAGGATTGATTGTCTTTGTGATGATTTTGGTCATAAAAATAAATTATTTCAGAGTGGGTGAATAAGGAAATAATATTTTCTATTTGTACCCTTTTTGATCTCTGAATGGAAATGAAATCACCATTTTTAAAAGGCAGAACATCAACTTACAAGATGATTGGATAGCACATATGTAGTGTTTAAAAATATCTGAACTTTTTGTGGGAGAAAAAATAAAAAGGAAGAAATTCTTTATCATGCTAGATTTATCATACTTTTATCAGCAGAAGGAGTGCTGCTTCCAAGTTTATGGCAATGGAGTTTTAGATAAAAACAGATTTCAAAGTCCTGAGTAAAGAAAATGGAATTGCATCTGATCAGTTACTGCATGAGAGAGAAGAAACAGCACATCTTGCACTTCTCTGTCCGAGAGATATGAAAACATCTGCAACATAAGCACACTTACTGAAAGCTAAATCAACCATCTCCACTTGTCCCGATCAATGCACCAATTGCAAGAAACTGTCAGATCACTTAAACCAATAGCAGATTTACAGTCAAGACTGAGGTATGAGCCAAAACTGAAAAATCAAGGCAAAGAGCAGCCTTAAGTTGTGTCATTTATCCCCTGAAAACATGAAACTCTGATGTAAGAGTCATCCCAGGTTTGGTCCCAAAGGCTGTCCCAGGAGGGTGGCAAGTGACTCCTGTGACACTGCACCAGGCAGACTGGGTCACTTGTCAGACTTACAATGAGATGTCTCGGCTTGAGCATTTCCTGTTGGGACAATTTGTATTGGTTGAGGGGCTTGGCACACGGCCTGGCCTCTGAGGAAGGGACCTGCCAGTGCCCTCTTCTGAGCCACCTTTCCCCTGAAAAACAGGGAGTGACGGAGAAGGGAGTCATTCAGCGTGTAGCCTGGCTTGTGGATGCTATGTACATCCTTACCGGGGATCTGGGAGAGCTGCTGCACTCTGCACTGGGACCAAATGGAGCCTGACAATAGACAGGTGTCACAGCATTACCAGGGCAATAGAGCACTAATAAATCCTGAGTCCTGTGAGCCCAGTTCAACCTGCTCAGGGAGAGTCTTTCTGGAGCACCACAGGATTTCCTCCCACAAGGAAGCTGCATAACAGAGCGAGACACCATCTCCCCTTTCCCCCTCGTTCCTGGCCCTTTTCATCTCCCCTTTCCCTCTCGTTCCTGGCCCTTTTCATCTTGCGGTTGCCATGCCACCGAAACAACACGTTCCTCCTGACAGCAGCGCTAAGCAAAGCTCGGTTTCTGAAAGATCATTATCCCAATTCTCATCTTGTCCTCAAACTTCCCGTGGATCTCCCGGGGAGCACTGGCGCTCAGAGCACACCGGCGCTCGGAGGCAGACGGAGAGCAGAAAGGAGACGCTGCGTTCTCAGTGCCCCGCTGGCAGCCCCAGAACTTAGTGCTCTTTATCTCAGCCCCAGGCTTCTCCCGCGACCCTCAGCAGCGGCACGTCCCTCTCTGTCGGTGCAGGGCTCTGTTCTCAGCCAGCAGCCCGGTGCAGGTGCGGCCGTGGGCACAAGGCCGCCCTTGGTGGGAAGGTGGCAGAGCGTGGCCACCCCGGCCCGCCGAGCAGCCCCGGGCCTTCAGGGGAGCTGGCAGTGCTCAGGCATGAGGGGATAGTTAAAAATAAGCCAACTCAGGCCCGGGGGACGGAAAAAATTAGGAAAAAAAATCCTATCTTAGAAATGCAGGGGAATAATCAGTGGTAAGAAGCCACGGAGTAAGTAGTGATAAGCCATGTGGGAAGCCTTTGCCACCAGAAGCCATGCTGCTGGTAGCAGCTGTAGCTGTGCCCGTGCTCGTTTTCCTTCTCTAGCCGCAGCAGTGTCAGAAATGCAAAAGTGGAAGTTTTATCTTTCTTTATTTCCTCTCTGTGAAAAGGGCTGCCACAGGCTTGGCTCAATAAACCCAGTTCAAGTTCCGTACAGAGCGGTCCATGAAAACGCACATTAGAGGGAAAGCAGGGAAAGGCAAATGTCACTAAGATTCACCCATGGCAGTAAAGAGACACCAAAACTTTCCCTAGGGAATCTGTCATATGCCAAATGTTAAACTTCTGCCTGGTAGAAGTGGCCTCAAATCCAGGTAAAGAAGCAGATAAATTGATGCATAAGCTATAGGACAAAAAAGACATTAAAGAGAAGTAAGAGAAAATGTTGGAAAGGTCTCAAAAATTTTTACTGGAATATGTTAACAAATGATATATTTTTAATTCTCCAGCACCTTTTTTCAATTTAAAACAAAAACTGTATATACAAAAAACCTGCAGACATTGACAGTTGTTTTTCTTTTACGTATTTATGTTTCTAAAAAGAAAACCACTATGGGAAATAGTGATCAAAACAACATTTTATTTTTTGTCAGAAATCACTTTTTGTTCCACATTAGTTTCAAGCCTGTGCTTTCCTGAGTTCAGAGGAGCCCTTCTGTGCCTAAGCAGTGCCACCTGACTGCAAGCAGTGCTGAGGATAACACATTTTTCCTGTTCTGGAAATTTTTCCTGCTTAATAGAGGGAAAATCCATTGAAATGAGAATTTCCAGCAGAGGATCTAATAACTTCAGGCATAAGTTTTTTCTGAACTCACCCTGTGCAGAGATCCAACAACTGAGGACATTGCAGGCTAGAGTGTATGGCTGAATTAAAAATAGATTTACTGTCCTTTGAGTGGACACGTAAAGGCTGCAGCAGTCAGTCTTAGAACTGCCTCTACCTCCTGCCATCCCCTCGGGCAGATTCCTGAGCAGTCTTATCTATTTTATAGGGTTTCATATGGCTCTCTGCTTGTATGAATTTCATCTTGCCTAGGATCTGCAGAGTTACTGAGTTTACATGTTGTACATGAAAAACTTGATTGCCAACACATCTGCAAAACCACTGCCTGCATCCAACTCCCACACAGCATTAGGGTTCAGGGTATCCTGCGAGATCCTGTAGCAGCGTGACCTGCAAGTCACTCTTCAGACCTGTCACCCCAAAACACCTTTTGACTTGTAGGCCATTCCTTGGGGCACTACTCTTTGGTGTTGAGGGGGTGAGTCAACCCTCTAGCTGTTACCTCCTGTTGGATAACAGTTGGGCTCAGAAAAAAATGGAAAAACCTCAAGGAAAAGCAGGGAAAAAAGAAACCCATGTGGAGCAAATGAATAATAAATAGCTGCAGCAGAAATCCCTGATTAGTTGCAACTGTAAGGTCCCCCATTTCTGGAGCAACTGGCTGTAAATTGAAGGGACCTATAGCTACCTCAGGGTCAGTTTTGCCCTTTTTTTTTTTTTCTTTACATTCTCTAAGACTATTAGGCAAATTTGAAGTTTTAGATGTCTTTGTGGTGTTATTGCTCATCTTTGGCAATTTTTGCCACTTCACTGTCTGTTTTTCTACATTTGCATGGTGTCTGGGGCTTTTTATCATGCCAGGTAGACAGTTCTGTGAAGAAGACAGGTTTCCCATGACAGCATGATACACAGAGGTGCAGAGCAGAGCTGCCATACTCCCCACCTCACATCCAGGCACTTCACTGAGTTCACCCTCTTTCAGGTTTACATTCTTTGAAAAGGATGAGAAAATAATTGCTTCTCCTCCTTAATAGTGGTTATCAACACCATTCTCATTCCAAATTCAAAATGCATTGTAACAGCTACTGAGAAGAAATTAGCTCTACCCTAGATGAAATCAGAACAGGAGCCCAGAGAAAACATCCCTAGGAAACAGACATTTGCTATAGTCTGACTCAGCAGCAAAAGCTATAACTCACTGAACATTGGCAGAACAGCACTTAAGACAAGCCATAAAAGTAAGAAAAGGTTTGGTTGACTGTACAGGCTGCTTCTTGCTCTGTATCTGGCTGGTGTATGGAGAAGTCTGTCTCTGGTATGGCCAAACCAGCACATTCTACAACGTTAAATTGCTTGGAAAAACATCCTCCTGACAAGAATTAAAAGTTTGCAAATAATTCCAATGTGGTCATGCCTTTCAATTATTTTCTTTCTGGTCATTTTGTCTAAAGGGGTTTCAAATATTTTGGTGTGAAATTCTGAGAAACATATTTACAAATTCTAGAGTCAAAAAATCCTAGGAATTTGTACAGGATACAACCAATCAATTTCTCCAGATAAGCAAAGGATAATTCATTTACTATATCCACTAGATATGCTTCTGTCAAATTTTCCTAATTTTTATGCTAAAGATTGCTTATCTTAAGTAACGTTTACTGCTTTTTGACACTGTTTGAAAGAAGAACCAAAAAATGAGGCGAAACTACCATTATACAAAACTCCGATCAAATTCTCAAAATAGTCTGATTAAAAATAGGAATAATTTTCTCTAAGTACCACAAGATTAAATAATAATACCACAAGGTTGTCTTATAATTGCATTCTGCTTCTTTGAACAATTAGATGCACTTACGTTTCAATCACTTCTCTGCAAACATGAGATTAGAAATGAATGCTTTACTTTTTAAATGCAATTAAGACAAGCAAACAAACATTCTCAGCTTCAGTTGGCATAAATCAGCATAGTCATACTGGTAGAATTACAGTCTATGCTGAACTGTTTCAGTTAATAATCACAGGTTCTTCCCATACATCTTTTTGCCACTTCATTTATCTCACACGTTGCTTCTTTCCCACTCCTGTAATGAATTCTAAAGAATTAAGATATGAATTGTTGCAAAGCAACTCGTTTTCCTTGGGACAGCCTGAACCCTTTGCCTTGAAAGATAACTGGTGCAGCTGCAGGCTAAAACATTTGTCCCTGCAAGAGGTCTTCTCTTAGTGTCTGTAACTACTTGTAATAAACATTCTCAAAACCTTAAGCAGTTAACCTAGAGTCTCACTGTGGTCTTGCAGTACACCACAACCAACTGCAGGGTAACAGCAGTGCCATAAGACATCAGGATAGGTCAGAATTAGCCCCATAGTCTCCAGTGACCTGGTATGCATGTACATGTGGCAAGCAATGCAATGCAAACACATACATTTCTACCTCTCTTCTAATTCTGTCTTGGTTTTGGTTTTCTTGCTCTTCTTGCTACTTTTCTTCTTAGCAGGTCAGGGCTGGAGGGACAGTGCTGGATCCCAGCATAGGAAAGCTGCAGTTCCTTTTGTGTTTACCTACTTGGACCCACTGATTCTCAACAGATTTTGAGGGCTCTTTGTGCTCTTTTCTTGCTGTAATCCAGACTTGTTCCTTCTTCTCTCAGAAAACAAACCAGCCCAGACCTAAGATTGGAAGAACTGGAGATAAACTGAAGAGTCACAGATTCTTGTGGCCTTGGCACTCTGCTTTTGCCCCGTTTTAGAGAGCTTGTTCTTATTTTACTTTCTCCATCACCATTGTTGGGGCAGGAGACCCTAAGTGTAAGAAGATTCCAAGGTTTGATTTCTCAACTTGGTAGTCCTGTAACATGACTTTGCTCATAGAATTTATAGCCACAAATAATGTAAATGTCTCTTGGATCCTGGTTGCCAGAATAGCAAAGAAGTGCTAAGTGAAAGGCCTATTTTACATTAGCCATAATCCCTTTTAAACTGAGTGTTTCAATTTGTAATTTCCTGCCCTAAACTACTGGTGTTTCTTTTTATTTAACTTCTATGTTGAAAATACCTCATTTCAGATATTTTAACACAGTAATATTTCTACATAAGTTTAAAAATTCCAATTATAATATAATTTTAGAGTCCAAAACTGCTTTATGGGCTGGCTCATGACATCTTTCTTTTCTTCTTCTTTTATTCCTTTTTAAAAAGCAAATTCCACTTGTGAGTTCATGAGCTGTAATAGAAAGAACATGCATATCTGGGCTCAATAGACTACAAGTAAAATTTACAGTTTATGAAGGGGAATTTTTTCCATAGACTTTTTTTTCCTAGTTCTCCAGACAGAAGCAATTTTCTGTCTTATTCTTCATACCCTTTCCAGAGGTTCTGTTTCAGCAATAGACCAGGTTCCAGTCACTGCCACACAAGGATCGCAAAATGCTGGCAACCCTTTCACTCATGATAATGCTTTTCAAACATGTGCAGCACATTCCAGTATAGAACTGATGATATTTAGAGGAAGAGCACAGAAGAGAAATAAAAATCAAGAAACGGGAGAGAAGATGACCCTCAATCCATGGTACTGCCAGCCAGAGTAAAGAGTATCTGTTCCACTGTGGCTTTTTATGTGCAGAGGGCGGTCTAAGGAGAACCTAGAAATTCTCTGTCTCAGGTGGCTCTGATGTCACCTTTCCATCCAACGCTGTGCATGGGCTAAAACAAAGGGAATGAGAAAGCTTGGACTTTTCTAGAAGACAGTCCTGAGTGAGAACTGAGGCCTGGAGTGGCCAGTCTCTCCCACACCCCTTCTCCTCTTACCTTCAGTGTTGGTGCTACAGCCACAACCAGATGGGGTTTGGTGTATGACAAATTGACAGCATCAGATTGACAGGCCCTGAACAAGGCACTGATGATGATGTTTTTCGCTCTTGCCCTCCAGAGAACCTCAACCTTTCTCAAATAGCACAGAAAGGAACCTCTTAAAGCAGCAGGGGAATTTAATAAATGCAACTGTAATACAGCATCTGTAGAGGAACACATAAGAGTACTGTGAGGAAAAAAATAAAGACAAAGAGAAAAGGTTAAAACTTCATATTTGCATGAATATAATATAATCATTCATGTTAGATTTAGCCATGTCAGTACTAAAATTCATTTCTTGTCCAAAACAAAATATGTTGCCTATGTTTCACAAGTTCATAAGTGAATTCTCAAGAGATTTAAACCATGATTTTTTTTGTCTTACATAAAACAGAAACATTCAAGTATTTATATACACTTCTATTCCAAATCTTATTACCTTTAAAACATATCTAAGTTACCTCTGCTTTTTTGATTGCATTGTGAGAATGATACACTTTATATGTATTGGCCTGTAAGTCTGTCTTCTGTCAGTATTACAGTATCATGGTTCAAACATTTAGAGATAAAATTGATCAGTGCGGAGAGATTAAGAAAGCAGAAAACATTTAAAGTGGCTTCATGAATTCTGCATCTCTTCCCAATTTTTCCATTAAAATTTCTAACCACAACAAAACCCCCCATGGGTTCAGACTGACTATCCATCCATCTGCTGTCTGGCCAACAGAAGATATGTACAGGTACTTTGGGAAAAAGAATATAAAACAAGCCATATTGGAAGTGAGTGCTGGTATCCCCCCTCCTCCCCACACCCTCCATGCAGTATTCTACGGTAGATTTCATCTACAATTTTATTCCTCTGTTGCCCCATACTGTGATATCACACTCCAGTTTCTTACTGTCCTCTTTCCCCTGAGCATTCCAAATCACCTCCAGGCTTCACCACCTCTCTGTTTTGCTCACAAATTGTGTATGGGTATATTTAACAGTACAGCCTGCAGTAATGCGTTTCTCATGGGGTTGCATTAGTAACCTCATTCCACTGCTAAAAGTTTTCATTCTCTATCTTTTAGCAGTTATTTGCCCCAAAGGCGCTTCTTTCCTAGTTGGAGGGAGGTTTAAGAGTTTTTAGGGTTTTTAGACCTCTGGCTAATGATATTGCTGAAAGCTTGTAGGAAGTCCATACATACTACATGGATCCACATATATTACTTATTAAGGACTCTAACAGCTCTGTGAAGCATAACTATCTTGATAATATCCACATTCCCTGTTCCTTTTTGCAATGTATTATCCAGGATCTGTTTGTTCTACTCTTTATGAAGCTTTTTTACTCATTTTCCAGAATGAATAATAGACTCACTTGTCTACACATTCCAAGACCACCCTTCAGTGACTGAGGTTATCTTTGTCAGCTTTCCTTTCTTAGGTATTGCTGAAGGTTTAAACTATACATTATTCCCATGTGCAATAGCTTAGTAAAGTCATGTTTGAGATTCCTCAGAATTCATGGCACTATCAGTATCCAGTCCTGGTGATCTGTAAAGTTTGTCCTTCTTCACCCAAAAGCCTGAAATGGAAATACCTGCAAGTAATTCTGTTATGGTTTGCATGCAGCCTAATCTGAAAAATATGTGGGCTTTTTTTTGCTCTGACAAAGCCTTCCCTGTTGTTTATGTCTAAGGCATTCTCCAGCCAATGTAAGGAAAAGACATCATGTCTTTTTCTGGGATCCTCCCTTCCTTCAGGCTGTGCCTTGCTACGCAGACAGCATCACCCTGCAAACAGCTGGCTGCAAGGGATGCACAGCAGCACTTCATCTCTGGGCCCCTCACCATGTCTGGCCAGCCTTCTTTCCATGGCTGTTACCTCATGGCATCAAGAGAGAAAGGGTTTAATGGCCTTCTCTATTCATCTAACTGCTTTTTGTTTGTGGCTACACGGTACCCCAGGCAGAGTCAGCCATTTAGCATTACACCCCTAAAAAANGTGTCCATCGAGGTCTCATACTGGTGCTGCCCCACAGGTGTCTCAGCTAACTGGGTACTGAAGGAATCTTGCAACATCCTATTGGAAAAAAACATGATCTAGGCAAGTTTTATGGAGTATTTAAGGTATGAGACATAAAAATGAAGACATTTCAGGAGCAGGAGAAAATACACTTCATTTTTAAATGACAAAGGAAAAGGGAGCATTCTGCTGGAGCTGAGCTATGCATTCTGATGAAATAAATTTCCATTTCTTAGCTGTTAAGCCTGGATTCTCACTTTCTATGATTACGATTCCTAAAAAGCAAGAGGAAGTAATAACCTCATAGATATAAATTTAAGTGAGGCTAGATGAGTCACTAGAAATATCATGAGAGAGCCCTCCTGGAGTGATAACTCTGAATTAGATGGATTAACAGGATCTTTCTAGCTCTGACTTCCATGCCTTGACTAAGATTTTCCATAGTTTACTAACAGAGTGCTAATTCACAACTTACCTCCACATGCACACACTTCTTTAGAAAATCTAATATTGGCTATGTCAAGAGAATGGATGTAGGTTTTCCTGAGTCTTTGTCCTCATTCAGGTTCATCCACTCCCTCTTCCTCAGAGGTGTGTGGAGCAGTCTGTAGCTTGACTATAGATGACAAATGTGCATAATTTTGAACAACACAGAGGAGCTCGTTCTGGACTTTTCTCAGTTCTTTTCCATATTTTCCTCAGCTTCCTTATCATTCTCAGTGCATGATAATTTGGCTTTATATTTAATTGCCCTGCAAACCCCCTTACTCAAGGAGAAGAAATAATTCACAGCTGGTGAGTTCCTTAGTGCCTTTGCCAATCAAAATACAGAGCTTGCCTTTTACTGGCAACATGGTTATCATGATTCAAGCCACTTGGCTCTCCTGTTAGCTCTTTGGCATGTAAAGGAAAATTCACACCAATGAAGAAGAGAACCATCGAGTCATTAAATATATTTATTTGAATATTTATGACTTTGGCTGCAGAGAAGTGTCTAGGGAAAGCTCCATACTTAACAAGGGGGTTTACTGCAACCATGCCCATAGACAGGACTTCTGCAATTTGCTGTCACCTTTGCTGAACACCCCTCTGTAAAAGAAAGGGCAACTCTGTATTGCAAGAGACACTAAAAGATAAAACCAATCCTTTCTAATGCGGGACTGCAGGGTGTTTCTGGTAGAACTGGAAATCCAATTCCCAATGATGCCACATGCGGTTATGAGGAAATTGTTCTCCTGTTAGAGAGATCCCAGTTAATAAGCTGGAAGTCAAACACAATGACCCAGGGAAGTAGCTTGTGATGTCTCTCGCACTTTCAGACTTAGACAATCCATCCTCTTTGGGATCTTTAGGCTTGAGCTGGACCTTGCCCGTTTCCAGAGAAACTGTGTTTGGAGCACAGACTCAGCAGCTGAAAGACCACTTGGCCACAGTATTGGAAGAGTTATAGCACAAACTAGGAGCTCTACCTGTCACAGGCACTCCCGGTATGTGGTCCCTCCTCCTTCCTCCTCCTCCCTGTACCTGCCGTGAGCCAAGGCAGCATCCCTTATCTGCCCTCCTATGACACTGTTTCCTGTCATGAAACAGAAGAAAGCTTACAGGTCTATAAATGAGATAAAAATTAGAAAGACTAAATCAAGATCACTCACTAGACATGCAGAGCAAATAAAACTTTTTGTTTCTTCTTCCAAATAAAGTCTGTTGTACCATAAGAATTATCGCAAAATTAAAAAGAGGACTTAGATAAAATCAAAACCCAGGCAGGAAATACAATAGAGGAATACTTTTTGATCCTTCCAAAAGATTTTACTTTGAATGAGGTTTTAAACATAAAAGGGCAGGCAAAACCCAAATCATTTTACAGGTGTATTTTTTTTTTAGCAAATCAAATAGACAAAACTCCTAAAAATAATATGTTCCAACAAGGTGATCAAATAAATCAGTCAAATGCCTGGGAAAGGAGGTAGTTTGTTAAGAATTGGGGAAGTCCTCTTAGGAAGACTTCACTGGATTGTCCAAATGAGAAAGAACAGTACTGTGGTGACATATATTCCTTTCTTTTTTCCTTCTGTACACAAGTAAGTTCTACAGGAAAATGTGTTTTTTCTACAACAGGGTTATAAATTTGTCTATACAAATCTGAACTTACATGAGTGACAGCTGTCAAGATTCAAAAGCATTTTCCTAATGAGCCTGATTAATCACAAGGAAGCAAGTCTATCAGGAGAGACCCATTCTCTAAAACAATCTATCATGATTGGTTAGAGTGCTCAGTTGTTCTCAGAAAATTAAGAAAATGCACAAGGTATTGATCACTGGCATCACTCAGTTATTGGTCTCCAAGCTGACGTTGCCCACAGGAATTGATAGTTTTGTGCTAGACTAACTGGTCAAAAAAGTCCCAAATGCACTATGTTCAAGGACTTATTACCCACACAGTTTTTCATATTTATAAGGCCATCTGTATACTAATGCAAATAATGCCTTTTGAAAACTAAGTTAAAAGTAAAATAACCGTAACTCAACAGAAGAAATACTATTTTTTAATTTATTTTACCCTTGGCCAAGGTCTAGCCTTTAGCAGGCCAGCAAATAACTAAGTTTATGTAAGTTAAATAAGCTTTCAGGATCTACCTGTTTTCTTCATCATCAAAGGGCAAAACATTAAATTTGGAAATATTCCCCCATGCTCTAAAACATGTCATCAATCACAGACTTGTGTTTGTGTTGACGTCTTTTTCTTTTCCCTCCAAAGAACGGAAGTTGGCTAAGCAGAACATCTGCCTAGAGCCAATCTTTTCCCAGAAGGTGTTTATTTGAGTGAAATGAAGCTACCAGTTTCCAGCAAATATTTGTGAGAGGGGAATAGGAATAAAAGCGTTAAGAGTAATTGCTCGGTCAATATAAACACTTGTATAAGCAGAGCTTCTTTCTCTCCAAAATAGCAATAATAATAATTTTAGGCCTCTTGATAGTAAACCTTTCTCCTTGATGCCTCACAATTCAGTCTAGAGCCATAGATATGTTTACTACATATTCAATATATGTCATGAAAAATTCCTGAAAAGAATTTTCTAACACTGAGGGACCCAGCTTGAAGAAAATGAGAAAAATAGACAGGAAAGAGACATATTTGTGCCATTTCTGTTACCCACTGCTCGCAAAAGAGAAGTAAACTCAGTTGGCGAATGAAAAGGAAAGCTTAGGATAGACTTTATAACAGATGATTTGAAGAACTAAACCCTGCTTTGTGACTTAGAATCCTAAACTTTACTGTATTCTTTTATAGTGTGTTTTTAGAGATAATAAAAAAATGTAAAATAAAAAATTTAGAACAAATCAGGAATATAGTACCTCAATTTTTGTGCAGGAAAACACTAAACAGTCAATTATAACTCTTTTTCAGTTGCCTCCTTTGAGAAAAGATAGGGAGTACTTGCAGGTAGCACTGAGCACAGGTGAGAGACACAGAGAAACAGAGGCTATGTCTGTCATGTTGCATTTCCTTAGCTTTTGCCAGTTACCACCACAGCCTCTAAATATCTGCCTCTGTAGTACTCTGGAAGCCTTGGTCATTTGGAGCTTCCCAGCACCCTCCTCATCCCCAGGGTCCACAAAAGGCTGATTCTGGCCATGGGTATGCCTGCAACCAAATTCAGTTTGGCAGTTAAAGCACATGGGAAACATGGGGCTGTGCTTCAAGGTCCTCTTGGCTTGGACAAAGTGAAGACCACTCCTCTTCCTCTGAATTCAGGCTCCATGTGAGCTATCCTCCTGTTGGCCCAGGCTGGGAAGTTTGAGGGTTCTGTATCTGATCCTACACCCTCCCCATCCAACCTTTCAAAGTGGTTAATGAGCCACTGCCTCCCACCTTCTTTCTTTTTCTCGAATCTATTCCCTTGCTCCATCTGCCTTGTCTCTATTGTCATGGGTTGCAGCTCCACTCATAACCATGGGTTTAGCTTCAGCACAGAGAGCTGAGGATCGACAGGATGAGGTGGGACTGAGATATTCTCTGCTGCTGCTGTCAGCAGTCTGGTCTGTGCTTTCTTCTCACTCTGCCCTACCATTGTCACCTTCATTCCTCCAGGTCTTCCCTGTAAATCCATTTCACTGGAATGACTATTGGGGACCTGAGACAATACTCAGGCTTTCACTTACAAACTGAGGGTCCCATGAACCCTCAGAGAGTCTTTCACACTCTGTGGTGGTCATTAAAGGTCCCACTGCAGGCTTTACCTCATTCTTGGTGTTGGAGCCGAGGTCTCAGCTGCAGTTAGATGCCAGAACAAGCTTCTCGAAGGGCAGAAAAGGAAGGTTGTGTGACAGTAGTGTAATGAAAACATGAAAAGATGTGATGTAATAATTTTGAAGTCTCTAATGCATCAGAATGCAAAGCATATGTTGAAGAAGTTTCAAATTAAACATATGGATATTCAGTACTTTTTAAAAAAAATGTTGATTTGTTTTTTCTAGACCAAAAAATGCTTTCCCCACTGCCATCAGTGAAGAACATGTTAATGAAAACAAATTTCCCATGTATCTTTGATGTAATCCGAAAGTAAGATGAGAAATTGCTGTTCCTATTTAGAATTTGGTTTTCATGACGCAAGATGTCACTAGCAATGATGTCATACCACCACTTCCATGGTCTATATTTATCCAGCATCATACCCTGACTGGATTGTAAAGTTTGATTAATTCCTTCTGCATCCCCCACAAAAATGTCAGCATCACTTGCATTATGAGAACAAAATGACGATTTCTTGCACATTGTTTGTATTTCTATAAATGAAAAACAATTCTCACCTCACTTCTCAAATTGTCCACCAAGGTATTAGATAGTCATTTCATACACTTAATACAATATTTACAGTATTCCAGAATATCTTATCTAATGCTTACATTTCAATGAACTGAGATTACTTCTGATGTATATTTAGTCACAATCAGTGATGATCACCATTGCAATGGACAGCACCAAATTAACTTCATATAATGCCTTGTAATGAGGAAAATATGGGGTAAGCAATGTACTACTGAAGTCAAGTCAGCTTTAAAAAAGACATCTTTAAGTAATTCCTATAACTTCATGCTCATTGAAGTAGCATAAAAGCTGAGAAAATCTGATAAAATATTGTTTGATAAATAATAACCTTATTTCCCCACAGCTGTAGTTTTTATTCTTACCTACTATTTTTAATGGCTCTGGAAAATATTCCCCTTCTACTTATTTGCATCCTCAACTGTAAACCAGAATTGCTGACCTGTCAGGATAGACTTTGGAACAAAGCTCATTAAATATTGTTAGCCTAACTGCAGTCCCTAAATAGCTTAAGTTTATTTTAAAAGTAATGTGAGGTTGGTCTGTAAGAGAACTTAGCATTATTATTGTACTGCACTAGGCATCATTGTTCCAGACATCATTAAACACGGTGCACAAACATATGGTGAAAAACTTGCATGAGGGGCAAGTTCCTGGAAAGCCACAAAAATACTTATTGCTAGGAATGCATAACTATGCAACTCTAATAATCATTATAATGAGAGGTACTTGCTAAAAGTTTTAGGTTATAATTTTTATTGCTAGGTTTAGAACATATGTAATGAAGAGTAATTGCTTTCTTTCTTAAAGGAAGTAATTACAAAAACAAAACTATAAAGAAATGCTATGATTTTAGCTAAAGAGAGAAATAATTCTTCACCTCACCACAGTACAAAATGGATAGATAAGAATGACCCTGCACAGTGCTGTTAGAAGTTTAAAATATGGAAGTATGAAGGGCATGGATATCTCTTTACCTGGAGTGCTCACAGACTGCTGCTTGCCTTCTCCAGTGATGTAGAAACAGAATGCTTAGTAGGTTTCTAACAAGAAGATGCAGACAGTTAAACAAACAGCTCATGCAATGCCTTAGACAGAATAAGCTTTAAGATGAGATAGTCCTGATATGCCAAGGTTTAAACTATTTGGATGCCATTTAGGCCTGAAGAATCTGGGCCACTTAAGCCAGGCATAAGTTACATGATAAGCAGTGCATAATAAGAAACCAGAATTATTTTTGAGAAGAAAAACATGATGTTTGTTTTATTTGATGATGTTTTTACAAAATGACAGGTTTTCATGTTTTAAATAATTAAAAGTTTTTCAGGTAAAGAAATTACAGGACCTACTTATTCAATACATGATCCTGGAACTTCTGTGTAAAAATGATGAGTTGAAAACTACTCTAATCCAAAGTGGGCTTGTCAGTTCCAGGCAATGCACATTAAAAACTAATTCTAAACCAAAGTAATTTGTATCCCCACCATAAACTAAATTTCCATGTATGATTGCACAACTCTGGAATTCTTGAATGCCAGACTTTAAGTTACACAGAAACATAAGTTTCTGAGTCATTATTTTAATTGGCTGTGAGGCATCACAGTGTCACAAAATGTCATATCATAACTAGACATGGTTTATCTCAATATATTCTTTTCAATGCAAATGTCTAAAGAATCAACAGACATAGGAATCCATGCCAGTTTTTATATGAAAATAGTCTGTTTTAAGATTATTGCCTTTTAAAATTATTAGTTGTCTTATGTACCACCACTAAACAGAGAAACCTACCAGTGACTTGTGTATCAAATTTTATTTGGCAAACCATGTTTTTTGTCCTGATTGTCTACATCCTTTATATTCTACTGATTAATTAGCATTAATTGGATAATGAAAACAAGGGGTGGGAGTGTTTCTAGGAATTATGTTTGCCATGGAATATGGCCTATTCAATAGGTCTAGTATGCTGTAAAAACCTCACAAATCTACACCAAAGCGATCATTAAAAGTAATCCTTAAACAAGGATAGTAATCCTTAAACAAGGATAATTTAAGGATAAAATGCTTAAACTTACATAATCCTTAAAGTAAAGTCAAGGAAGATGAGTAACTCTCTGGTTAATCATCTGAGCTTCTGCTTAGCTCAATATTACCACAGGTGCTGCTTTAAAGTACATGCCATAATGGATTTCAAACCCTGTTTGAAAGGTTTATTCTGAAATGTCCTACTGACATAAAGGGTCCGAGGTACAAGAGAGGAATTTAGCATTCAATATTTTTCCAAGTAAAAGTTTTTGGAAACTGATCCAAAGTTGGTGAAGGCATTTGATGTTCTTCCACTGACTGCAAAGGAGATTGAGTCAGCTTTTAAGAGTGTCATAGAGGTCCTCAGAGCTAAGATTTCTTTCAACTGAAAAACAACAGACTGAAGATTTAGAAGCCTACAATAATTTGACTCTGCTGGGATTTTTTGAAATAGGAAAATGCTATTAATAAATATTTGCTTTTGTATCGTACTTTTACATTGTATTATTTTTCTATAATTCTTTTCACTTGAAAACTTCAAACTGCTACAAATAAATTACTCAATATTAAAAGAATAAACAATACAGAATCTCACCATCTGAACTGGAGCCAAATATCTGATTGCAAAAACGGAGCAAAAGAGTTGTAAGCAATTTTCTTCTAAGTTCTTGAACAGTTGTCTATCACACTTTGGACCTTGACATTACAATTCTGAACAGTTTCGGGGTTATGGTTACATAAGCATGTTAAAAGAAAATGCCCAGTCTGCTAAAAAGGCTGTAGTCAGATTGAAAAATTGGATGGAAAGTTGCCAAATAAAAAGTCTTGGACCTTTTCTGGTTTGCAAGCTCAGATATAATGTAAATTGATTTTTATCTGTTTGGAAAAATTTTAGTTATTATCAGTTTTAATGGTCACTTTACTACACAGATCAATTTACCAATACCAAAAGCCACTTGTGTGTTTGTGCATAGAACATTTATTTGACCTCACTTCCAAAGATCTCCTTCTAGGAAGACACTAATGAAAGTCATCATATTATGCAGGTACCCACATCTGGACCTGATGGGAAAAGAAAGAGAATTTCCAGGGCCTGTGGCACTAGGACAACCAGCAATGCCAGGGCCCCCAGGCACTCTGCCATGGAGATATGTACCTGCAAGGTCATTGAGTTTCCTACTTGCTGGAAAATCCACATTTGGAAAAAAACAACCCTCTCCCTTTGGCCAACTACTTAAAATAACGATGGGTCTCAAGGGGAAGTTTCCTTGAGGAAATTTCACTCTAGAGGAATAAATTTTTAGCAGAATGAGCAAAAAGGACCAGGCTTAAGACCCAGAAAAACACACTAGATCCATTCTTTCACACTTAGAAAATATGGTGTTACATCTTTACCTGTCCATATGTTTGGTCTTGTACATCACTTTCTGCCATGTGATTTCTGATCTATGGTTTGAGAAAAATTGATTTGATAAATAACAGAGCATGTGATTCAGTGGTTTTGGGGTGGTCTTGGTTTTTTTGGGTTTTTTTGAAGTGATTCTTGCTGGCAAATTATCAATGCCTATTTGGAGGGATTTTTTTCAATATTCTTTAGGAAATCAAACACTTCCAAGATAATGGACTCTCTTCTCTCCCCAGTAATTAAGAGACTGGTAAGGAGTGATATAAAAATTATTGATTAGCCAGCAATAGCAGAATCAAATGATGCAGTCATAGAAGCCATACGGGACACATAAAGGTCATAAAATAATATTTAACAACCATGTGCCACTGCAATTTCCCTCCAAATTACTCTCTTAGTGAGCTGACTCACTGAAAGGGAATACAAAAAATCTGAACATAGGTTTCCAAAGAAAAACTTGCCACTGCCAATGGAAAACCTGGCTGGTGGGAGCTTCCCCTGGCTAAGACTTTCTGGGTGTATTATACCAAAGAGTGTCTCCGGATACCAGAACTTCCTGTGTAACTTCAGTGTGTAAAATCCCACTCACTACAAAGTGTCTCTTCTGATTTCCCTGGAGTTACCACAGATTTTAAAAAATGTAAATGCTAGAAGAAGCCATCTGAGCCTACTGGCATGGTGTTTCAGAGAGATAATTTTGTGGTTTAAGATGTTTGTTCCAGGAGGGGAATATGTATGAAAAACTGTTTCGCATTTTAATCTCCTGAGCAATTTCCATGAGATTATTGATTGCTGTGTCTCTCAGAGCATTGTAAAAAAACAAAAAAAAACAAAAAAACAAAAAAAAAAAAACCAAAAAAACAAAACCAAAACAAACAAAAAAAAATAAAAAAAACCCCAAACCTGAAACACCAGAAGGGAGGGGAAATTGCCCTGAGAAAATATAATGCAGGCCCAGGGATGATCAGAAAATACAGCTGGGTTCTAATAACTGTCAAAAGCAAGTGAAATCTAAGTAACAGGTGATTCTTTGGTCTTCTAGCAGATGTAAATGTGGAGTGTTGAGTCAGAGAAAAGAAAATAGAAATGCATTTTCTACTGCCTCATCTGTAATAAGTTAGACTGGCAGCCTAAATCATTAAAAAACTCAACATGATGAGAATTTATGCAATAGGCAGTTGAAGTGGGTCTTAAACATTCACTGCAACAAGTAACGTGTTTTGAGCTGGAACAAAACAAACTGTTCTCAAGCAGTTTCTCATGTTCACCTGCCACAATTTCCAATTCCCTTTTCCCTACTCCAGGCAAGCTTCCCAACTGATTCCTTGCATAAATGTAGATACTAGTATTACAATTCTGTCTATCAAATGCAACCAAAGTTATACCCTTCACTTCAAAGTAATCGTGGTTTTGTCCTGGAGGTGATGTTTGGATTACTGCTGAAGTTTGAATTTTTGGGTTGATCTGAGATGGTTGCTCCTTCTTTTTTATACCCAGGGAAAATATTTGCATTAAAAAATTATTTCGTTTTTATTGAAAGTGCATCCTGAATTATTGCTTGCTAAAGTAGGTTTTAACTTCTTTGCATAGCCAGTTGAAAAAGTGCACTAGCAAACAGAGCTGCAGAAACCCACACTGGCAGTGCAGCATTTTGGCCTGGCCCACAATACTGCACACAGCAGGTCACTGTGCAGATGCTCTGATTTACAGTGCTGAATTGAATGGGGCAAGAAAATGCCACACATTCACAAGGCAATTATTTGTGCCTGACTGATTCCAGCTAACTGCCACTGTCAAGCTCTCTGTCAAGGAGGAGTACTGGTGCTGAAAAATAAAGGACAATGTGTGAATAGTGACAAGAAGCCTGGTTAAGAAGAATAAACACAGAAGTAAGAGATGAAAAGTCCTAATTCCCATTTGGCCTTGGATTCCTGTATCATTTATAGAGATTTCTTCAGTCTAGCCCTTGTCTTCCACATTTGTAATGCAGAGGAATCAATTTCCACCTGTTCTATACCCCTGGTTGTCCCAAGGAATGTTTGATGTTTGTGTCACACTTGGTAGGCATACTTGTTTCCTTCATCCTTTTCTTTTTCTAATAAATCTTATGCTCAGCCACCCTGTACAGCCTGGAATTCTTGAGCACCCCCTTGCTCTAATGCCAAATGCATAGAGAAGACATCAGGCAGTTCCCAGAAACTGGCCCAAATTTGGTCTCAACATCAGCTCTCAAGAACCAACTGTGCTACGTGGGAGGCAGCCTGGAGGGGACTGACTGCGTTGTGTTGCAAATCTGGATGAAGTGAATGGGCCACTTCAGCCATGGTGTCCCAGTTTCTGTGGCTAGGACAATGCCATGGGAACTGCACGAGGAGATTGGTGCCTCTGCCTTATAAGGACGTGATGATCCCAGCACACATCTCACAATTCTTACAAATGCTCTTCCCTGGCTGCATGTCTGACTGTGTGCACACACGGCAAGAGAGAGGATCCATCAGCCTTTCTGACGGACTAATTTTCTTAAGCACATATTGCAGTACCAGGAAATGTATCTTCCTGCATTAAGATTGTGTCTTCATGAGCTTTGCACACACATTGACAGAGGGAGAACAATCTTAGATACTTACTAGTACACCATTGCCGAACACATCCTTGGAAAAATTCCATCTGAGCATCTGACAGCCTTCTAAACGCAACCATAACATATTAGGTAGGTCAGATATTGGGGGACTTAACTTGAAGCCAAATGGTTCATCTTAGTTCTACCATTTCCTAAATTTTTCATGCTTTGCATGGCAGTCTTACTGTTTCTAATGAAGTTTTCTCATTTGAAATAAATTAGATAATGTTATCTAGATGATTCATAGCAACAGAGCCATCATCTGTATTCGCACTCAACATGCTGCCACGAGTGCTAGTTACAGGCAGCCTTCACTGCCTTAGACTCTTACTTAAAGGTCAGAACAGAAGGAAGAGTATTATAATGGTCTTGCTGGCTGAAGCCAGATTTTATACTTTACAGCTTCATTAGCTGGAATTACATCACAGGATACAGACAAGCAAAGCCTGAATTGATCCTACTTGACTGAATTCTAAATGAATGGAAAATGACTCCATGGTTTGCTAAGGAGCAGAAATAATGGCATAAGAAAGTTATGATTTCTATGAAGATTTATATCTTTATAGCATTTCTTTTCAGTTTATGTGTTTCAGCTGTGGTCATGGGACTTGGAAAATGAAGACCCTTTTGCAAGATATTTTTTCAAGAAAACTGAAACTATATATTGATTTTTCAGTGTGTAATTTTAGAGTTCTTCATTTCACTTAAAGGATCTTGCCTTATCCCAAGCACAGAAACCTCATAATATTTTCGAAGCTTTTTTCATGGCACTGATAATTACCAGTTATCAAAACATCCTCATCCATGCCCCTCCTGAAAGAGATTGGAGCAGAAAAAAAATGTGCCTAAATGTTGTAGGAATGTATCTGCAGATGATGAATCCTTTAATGAGCTGATATTCAGTACAAAGGACTGGTAATCTGGTTTTGTGGACCTTTCTTCAGTGTAACTTATCTCACCTCACTGATTTTACACTTCCCCAGAAATGCTCATAAGAAAGATACACTTACAAAAAATGTCTCCAGAAAACTAAAGAAACCAGTTAATTCCATAGATGTAGAGAAAATATGATATCTCAGTCTCTTCCATTTCCTGTAATATTATAGCAGGCAAATTCTGATCACACAAAGTGAAAAGAGTGTCCTGAAACCAGTTTTATTAAACACACTAATTGGGATGTTCATTTGCAGAGTCATCTAAATACACAGGTCTGACTACAGAAGGGCAAAATAAACCCCTCTTTTGACAATACTCATTGTCAGATAAAATCCCATCTTTTTCTCTCAAAGCAAAGAATAATTTATTTTGGAATTCAGGAAGCAATATTTCTCAACCACTTGACATGGCAGAGGATGATTTGGTAAGAATAAGGCATTAAGGAACCCTTCCATTACCAAGATGAATGTGCTTTCATGTGATGTGATTTGAAGTTCTAAATTTTCTTTTCTGATGTCTCTTAAAATATGTTTTGATTGGACAGGGTGAAAAGAAGGAACAAAATGTCCCTTTGTTGTGTCCTGCGGGTATGTTATGAGTACTGTAAGGTTTGTTAATAGAAAGTTATCTCCTGTGTTAAACTTTCCTCCTTTTTCTATTTGAGATTTGTCCATCCCCAGAGCATTACTCAATTAGCCAGACAAGTCTGAGCAGATTAAATAAGAATGTGAGTCCACAAATCTGACTCTGACTTACAAAGTTTGTGTCCAAGGATATGGAAGAGTAGGAGTTACACATTAGTAGGGGTTCACACGAGGATGAAGGAATAGGCTTTGCTTTTAGAGTAATTTTGATTAAAAAATAGATTACAAATTTCAGACTGATTGTATTAATTATTTTAGCCCTCTTTTCCAGCACTCTTCTGGTATTATAATTCAATTACATGCATTACCAGAGCCTATTTCTGTGGCATTTGGCTGTCTGTTTGTCAATATTCATTTGCAGCAAACTTGTCTTGAAAGGTTTGGGGACTGGATTTGCTTCAAGCAACCATCCAAACAGCTGAAAGATTATCCAATTTTCCTGTATATTTCAATTCTTCACAAAGAGGAAAAGACTTTGCAAATTTCACAAAGACAACCCTTTACTGAGATGTCTACCACTTCTGATTCTACTCTCAAATGAAAAACTAGAGGAAGAAACATTCATGTCAAACACATCAGAAATATTTAAAAGTTTGTTTCTTTACTTTCCCTGTAATTAAGTCAAGTGAATGAACTAATTTTCAGTATTGAAGACATGAGCAGATGAAATAGAAAAAACAAATATAGGAATGAGGCTGGGTTTTTTACTGTTCTTCCTCCACAGACAGCAAAGAAGCTCTGCCTTATAAACACCGCTCTGCTAAACCATTTCCTGATAAAGCAGTCTCTGCAGCCCTTTCCCCCCTTTTTCCTCCATAAGTGATTCTTCTGTGCTCCCGAGCCCTACTCAGAACCTCCTTTCCACTTGCTGAATATACCTCAAAACTCTGATTACCAGGCATCTCCTTTCACTCCACAGCATAGATACCAGATGGGCCTTTGGACGTCATCATGCTGACATCCAGGTATCCTGCTGATCTGCTTTCTTTCTCTCCAGCCTCTCTACAACCTATCTTCAACAGACATTTTTTTTTTCTTTAATCTTTGTGTGATATCCTTTTTTTTATGTCTGTGAATGGGATGAAAAAAATCCTTGGCTGTTTATCAATATGAAACATTTCTCCTGAGCTGCCCTGTAATGTCTCACAGGGTATTAACCATGCATCCCTTCAGTGAGTTCCTGCAAAGCCCAGGGAAACAAGGAATGGGGTGAACAAAGAGTCTGCACCTCACCCTCTGTCACTCTGTACTCTGCATCTTCTTATTAAGTCTTGTGCCCTTTCCTAATGCAGGATGCACTGCCCTTCTCTCTGAACACAAAGGTGCAGTACAACTCAGCACGAGGCAAGAATCCTTATGGAGTGCTAAAAATATCTGGCATTACAGAGTGAGTCTGTACAATACCTGAACTAGTTTTTTGGATTATTTAATTTCTGAATCTGTAGTGATGTCAAAACTAAGAGACAGTCTTTCAGAACTTTTCATCTGAAAAATGTTTCTTTTTTTGAAGACAGTGTTTCGTTGACAGTGACCAGGATTCCTGCCAGAATACACACGGGCTTTCTTTTTCATTGAACCATCTGTGTATGGTACAGGTGAATGGAGGCTGTAGTCCAGAGGGATGTTTAATACTTCAGCTATTGTGCTTTTGGTATTTTACTCTTCTTTCAAAGGAGCAATCTTGGACTCAGGAGGCTATAGCCTAATTGCAAATTCTAGGCAGAGAATAATGCAGAAATTTCTTGCTGATTTTTGAAAGAATTTTTTAAGTTAAAAGTCCTTCAATTCTACAGGAAATAAGAAATATTAAGTACAAACAAATGTCAGCTTCAAAGGCAGATGGCTCAATGTGTTTCCAGTTCCATCCATCTCAAAATTTTCTGGTGATTCTGGAACAATGATAAGATTCACAGAACTCAATTCAGTAAAATGATGTCTACATAATGTGTAACAACAGCAAAATCAATATGGTAATAGTCAATATTGATTGATTCAATGATTACTTCATCTTTCCTTTTCAGGAGAGAAAAAAAATATAAATATATATAAATATACACACACTGCAAATTCAAAAACTCTGCTATGTAATAGAACTAACCCCATTATCTGGTAGGAATACAGACAGGGACTTTCTCACTGAGCAAAATGCAGTAAATACAGACAAAAAGAATTACTAAGGGAATGCATCTGGAAAATAAAACCAACGGGTGCAAGAGGGAGTACTAAGGAAAATGTTTATTGAAACATAACCTGATCCATATAGTTTAAAAAGTGGTTTACTCTTCTCATACTTTATAGAGCTTATTGATTCACTGTTTCAGGTCAGGAGAGATATTGTTAGCTAAAATTTTTCTTCTTCAGTTAGTATCACATTAAAGAGCATGTATGTATTTCTTCTAGCTACCATGTCTGTTTGATTAGAGATTTTTTTCTCACATTAATTTATGAACAAAAATCCCATTCAATTTAAAAACAAAGCACTTATATTAATTGGCTTAACTTAACCTTTGTGTGTCCTTTGAGCTTTAAAGTATTTTAAAAAAATTAGCAGCCTTTCTTTGGATTTGTCAGAGATGATTTATGCATTTTACACTTTTACGCATCTGCTTTTAAAATTTGCCAGACAAATACTAATTATGAAGATCTCTGTGTGTCCTGGTTTCAGCTGGGATAGATTTAATTCCTTCTCTGTAGTGCTCTGTTTTGGATTTCAAATGAGAGTAATGTTGATAACACACTGATATTCTGGTTTTTGCTAAGTAGTGTTTATCCTAAGTCAAGGAATAGGGTTTTTTTTTTTTATGTCTCATGCTCATGACAGTGAGGAGGTACACAAAATCAAACAACTGGGAGAGGCCATAGACAGGACAAGTGACACAAACTGGCCAAAGGGATATTCCACATCAAAGCATGTCATGCCCAAGACACAAACTGGGGGAGTTACCTGGAAGAGGGACTTGGAATGGGACATGGCATCAGTCAGCAGATGGTCAGCAATTGTGTGTTTTTTTCCTTTCCATTATTGTTATTATTGCTGTTGTTTTTGGTTTTATATTTTATTTTGTCTTCAATTAATAAACTTTTCATATCTCAGCCTACAAGTTTTACTTCTGATTTTCTACCCCATTCCACAGAGGTGGGTGTGAGAGGGGAGCATTGAGGCTGGGTGCCTCTTATTTAAAAGCTGGGCTTAAACCATGACATTTCTGATATTTCAGTACTTCTTCATGTAAGATGAGCAAATGAGATTAGCCCCTGTTTATAATGTGCTATAAACAATTATGGATATAAACATACACATACATATATGTGCTGAGCTAGTTCTCTTTCAGTTACTAACAATCTATAAGTCCAGAGAAAGACTTGCCAATATATACTTAATGGGTTATGCACTTCAGGGGCAATCAATAATGCAATTGAACTGCACAAGGTTAATTTTCTGGGATTTTCCTCATACTAGAAATGACAACACATGTTACAGTGATCATCCAACCATGGCATACCTAGGCTGTAAGAGGTTTCCCAATTGCTGGACAGAGATGTCTTCCTGAATTAAAAAAAGTTATTTAAAAAACTTTAAAATGTATTTTAAAGACTATTATAATAGAAGAGAAATTTATCACCTGCCTTCCTAACCCATCCAAAGGTTTAATCATCTCCACTGATGGGACATATTTCAAAGCCAAATGTTTTGGTTTTTTTTGGATTACTATCTTTGTAATTTACTAACAGTTTATAGTGACAGTGATACCCAAGGGAAACTCATCCATCTCCCAAACTAAGAGCTGAAAATAAAGTTCTGAAACTTCTCTTTCAATTTCTGTGCAAGGAAGTCTATTGTCACCCACAGCTTCAACTCAGTGATTAAATTAAACCAAGAACAGGATAGAGACATACAAACACAGATCCAAAGACTGGAACTCAGTCACCCTCTTCAGTGTTTCATTTTTCTGCATGTAAAATAGAGAAATAATTTTACAGCTTATCACAATTGTAAGGTAAGACCCACTACAGAGCATTAGTTGTTCGGTACCACAATAGAAGCAGTCATCTAAATTCGGAGAGTAAAAGGGGCAAAGCAGTAGAATAATTATGTTTACTGAGGGTGCATTGTTCTGGCACAAAGATCTGTATAATCATGCAAACTGAGATACTGGACACAAACCAAGCATGTTGGGCAGCTCTGCAGTAAGGTAGACCCATGTCATCCCATAGCTAATGCAGCTATGACAGATTTGGTACCTGGGTACACGGTGCTAGACGCTCAGAACTCATTTGAATAGCTGTAGTTTGACTGTAGCTTAATAAATCTACTGGAGAGAACAAATGTTTTTTTTCATTTACCTGAGAAGCTACGTCAACTGAAATAAAGCACTTTGTCCTGTTAAACTATTTCACTGTGAATATGCACAAAGGGGAGTAGAGTCTATTTCAAAGGACTCAGCAGTCAGCCAAAGTGACATCTCTCTGACTGGTGACACATTCCTCCTTGCAGGTTTAGGAAATTTAACACAGTGCATAGAATGTTGTTTGATGGTTATGTAATGTTCACAGCTCCTAAGGGAAAGACTAGAATATCACACAGAAGGAAAAGTTCTTGTTCACATAAAATAAGCCAATATTCAGATTCCGTCAATATAAATGATTTATTGTCTGTTTCTTATTCTGTTTTAGGAAAGAAAAATAATGCACACAGCCCCTTCTCTGTTATTTCTAGCCCCCTCTTTTCAGCCAGTAAGCAAGCAAGTACCACATGCAGTGACCTGGACTAATTATTTATTTATGGCAATTTTTCATATGTTAAGCAGTAAAAATGTTTAAATGGCAAGGTTGCTTCTTTTCACAACGTATTTACCATCTGAA
>VZTR01003299.1:55544-76344 GCA_013400775.1 Chaetops frenatus
TCCCAATAAAGCTGTGATTCTGAAAGGAATTTAAGTCTCTAACTCCCAGTGAAGTAAGTGTCTTCCACTACCTACTGATACAGACCAAAGCTTTGGTGCCAGAATCCATGCATACCTTTTGTTCCCTCAGAATTGCTTGCTTTTTAATGTTTTAGTCAATGGCAACAGTGTAGAGGAATTTCAAATAGCAGTTTGGATGAATCAAAGAGAGAGGGATATTGGTTAAAATAAGCTCAGCAGTTCCTGCTGAAGTAAACCAAGTTAAGAATGACTAGATTGAAACATTATGTTTTTAAAAAATGGTTTCTATATAGGATCAAATGTTCTCCTTAAGCTCCAGGTTGTTTCCTATTTCTGACTTCAGCATGGACATTGGACCACTGACCACTGTCAGGAGGAAGAGCTAGAGCTCAGTTTGTTGTTATTGCAGCTATGGCTTCAAGCATATGGTCAACATGAAATGGGGCACAACTGCTCAGAAATGGTGGCTGACCTGCAGAGTAAGTCACCAAGGTTCAACTGGACTCTGATAGCTAGGAAATCAAACAAGTCACCTTGGAAAGGACATTAGCCTGTGTCTTTCTTTTCCTGGTTATGTTAGATGTTTTCCACATAGTCAGGCACCACAGTGGTGCTAGATTTCTTAGCATCTCACTAAATGAATCATAGAATCATCAGGGTTGGAAGATAACTTTAAAATCAAGTCCAAATGTCCACCCAGCACTTCCACTGTAGCCCCTAAACCACTAAACCAGTGCCAGATCCAGACACCTCTTAAACACTTCCAGGGATGGTGACTCCACCACCTCCCTGGGCAACCTGTTCCAGCGCTTCACCACTTCAGCAGGGAAAATATTTGTCTAATATCTAATGTGGATCTCCTCTGTCTCAGTTTAAGGCCATTTCCTCCAGTCCTCTCACTGCAGGCACAGCAGGAGAGACCGGATCCCACCTTCCCTTCAGGGAGTTGTAGAGAGTGATGAGGTCCCCCCAAGCCTTGTCTTCTAGAGACTAAACGAACCCAACTCCCTCAGACATATTTTCTGGTTCCTTCACACAGACCCACAGCCAGTCCAGCCCAGCCTGAAGACCACTGATCAGGACAATAGGCCAGCTGGTGGGACTGGGATCATCCAGGGCTCAAGCTGCACAGATTTCAGCTGTGACAAATACAATGAATTTACAAAGAGTGGTTCTCCAGATAAAAATAATGAGTTCTTAGGCAGGAATAAGGGCTGAGATTTTCATTGATCAAACCAAGTGAATAAATGAGAGAATCATAGGAAATAGAGATGTCTGGGTCACTTAGTTCATCCTGTTGACAGCCCAGGACACCTGGGACAAAACTGTTGATGTCAACCTCACAATATATTGGAATTAACACAATATAGGGCAGGCAGATAAGCAGAGAACTAGACTTGGAAGAGTTAAACCTCAGGAACAGCCAGGCACCCAGAAGATTTACTGTAGGTGGAATTTCATTACACAGAGAAACTCATGGCTTGAATAAGCTGCCAAAAGAAACAATAGAAGCTACTACCTTACTTTAAAGACTTAAGAAAATATTTAAAAGAAATAAATATTTGGTAGTACATCTGCCATCTCAAAGGATACCTAGCTTCCTTTCATCCCTGCAGTGTTCTCTGTTCCAGCTGCAGTATATTTTCCTCATTGCACAACTAATTTTCTTTTTTTTTTAAGGCTTAAAAGCAGCATCTGCTACATTTTAAGCTAGTTCTCTCTGCTCACCCAAGTTACTATCATTCCTATCTCAGCAGAATGGATTAAAAAGCAGCTTTATTCTGCTTTTTGGCCTCTCCTCAGCTTGAGGACAAAGAAAGTGGATATGTCGCCCCTCAGGTTATATCCCAGCCAGCTCAGGGCTTCTCTACTCACTGCCTGGTAGCTATGGAGTATAGGGCACCCCAACATCTGCTCCAGGCTGGAGAATACTCTAACAATTAGCCATTTCTTTCTGCTTGCAATTTAGCCTGTAACATTGGAGTCTGGCTTATTTGTTCTGCTGACAGGCAGTACATAATGCACTTCATGTGACTTTGAAGGCAGCCTCTCTAAATCTCTAATCTCAGCTGCAACAGCAAAAGAAGAGTTAAAAAAAAATATTCTGAATTTGGAAGTTATGATTAATTCTGAGTGGGGAAGGAGAATTATATATGTATTAGTTTCACCGTGTGAGCAACATATTTTTGCTATTACCTAAGTAAAGAAGCTCCAAGGACAAGGAAAAGGAACTTGGAAGCCCTATTTTTCCCATTTTAATCCAACTGCAGCGGGGGTCGGTGCCTCCTATGTCAGCTTTTTATAACGATGAGTTACTAAGAGGTTTTTCTGCTTGTCAGCTTTCTGACAATCCTTGACAATCCACCTTGGTAAAGGTGGGCTAAGAGATGATTAGTCACCACCTGCCTCTAACAAACAAGTTCTCTTGAGTAACTCATGTGAAATGTTTAACTATGAATAAACTCATTTAAAGTGCCAGCTCTTTCAAAGTTCATCTGATGGCCACCAGGCCCTGCCTTGAGCACGGCCTCACAATGCAGCTCCACAGCCACATGCTCCAGCCCTGAGTTGCTCTGGGTGCCAGTGGGGAGAAGCCTGGGGAAGAGGCCACAGAGCAGATTTTACTTCAAGCATGAAAAGCGTTTTGCATTTTGCTCCGTGTCTCACTAGGCATATTTAGACAATACAAGAACATTTGGTGTAAGGTCCTGCACACCATTCCTTGACACAGTCCAAAAGCCAACCCACACAAAATACCACAGTCTGAGCTGTTGATATTTAAACTAACTCTTTTGCATTTTGTGCCTTGGGCTGTATTCAAAACAAGTTTGGTATCATCCTTTTGTTATTTAATTTGGAGCGTCTCATCCCTTTTCTCTGCTGGACTTCTAAAACACTTCATAAATACCCTGGACACCCAGGGAAAGTTGACAACACTAATTCAAAAGGCCTGCTTGAAGAGAGAGTGGAAGATGATAATTGATACCTATGTATGATGATGAAGAAAAAGCTTGAAGAACAATCATGATGATAAGCAGAGGAATAAAGGTGAGGATGCTGAAGTGAAAATCATCTTCGAGGTGTTCACAGTTCCCAAGGATCACATGGTTTCATTTTGATAAAAAGGCTAGGTGATTTTTAAAGGACAAGCAAGTACAAAACATGATCATTGCACCAATGCCAATTCCTTTTGAAGCATAAAATCCCACAGCTGCTGTTCTAAGTTTTCACACCTGCTCCAGGCTGGGAGAGTGTTCTCAGATCATAAAGGCAAGTAAAACAGCTAAAGAAGAGCAAGTTACATCCTTTGGCAAAGACTACAGGTGCAGGGTGGGTGGAAGCGGGGGCAAGGAGCAGAAAGTTCCATACAAATTTCATTATCAAGCCTGGGGAGATGCCTGTTTCTCTGCCAGACCAGTCCCTGGAACACTTCTCCATGAAACAATTTGCCATCCATTTTCTGATGAGCACACTTCTTTGATTCCCACTGAAGTATATGCTAAAAACTTATATCATCATATAATTTTGCCTTTGAGTAAATTGTCATTTCTCCATATAAAAAATATTTTCACTATTTTCTGTATTCAGTTCTACTACAGAGTGAAGTTCCTGGACTTTGCTGTCACTGTTTTAATTCTGCAGGATGATTTATTTGTGAATAATCCAGTTTGCGTCTGTTTTATAACATGTTGGGGCAGTTATTCACTTAAAAGTCTTTGGTTCCAGTTTTTCTCCCAGATAAGCAGACACAGATGCCATTGAACTGCAAGAGCACATGAAAATCAAATGATCCTGACACCTACTCCCCTGTAATCCATCTCCCATCATCCAAAACAGGACAGTCAAGTAAGTGTTGAGAGTGTTCTGAGATTACTCCATTCTTGTTCTAACAGGCAGAATAGCCCAAGTAGGTTTTTTTTCTGAGACTGGACTTTGTAGTTTCCCATTTAAAAAAACCCCAAAACCCCAAAAACACTCTAAACAAACAAACAAACAAGCAAACAAACAAGAACCAAAACAAAACAAAATAAAAAAACCCCACCTCCATTCTCTCCATAGAAAGTGGATCAAAGGGATGAAGAAATCTTCTTTGCATTGATTAGAGAGGTAAACTTCATTGCACTGATCAAAATCCTTTAATTTGCTGTTTATCTGAAAGATTCATAGATATGCTAGATAACATCCAGAGTCATATGTAAGGGTCTACAAAAACATCTCTAAAAAGATGCATTAAACAAAAAAATTAGTAACTTTCAGTCAGGTGAAGAGGAATAACTTTGGCTTCTAAAAGCATGAATAGCTTGCAGAGTGAATGAAAAGGGCAAAGACAGGAAAGGAGAGGTAAATCAAGTAAATCTCAGCTACACTGAATCGACAAATGCTGTGCAGTTTATGGACATGTGATGATTGCTACAGAACTTAAAGTTATATTCACTTACCAAAGATGCTTTCAACTGTAAAGCCCTCACCTTAGTCCTGGTGTCAGTGAACTCTTTATGACAAATGGCAAAGAATTTTTTCAGTACAAATATAAACCACCACATTTTCCTTTTCTACCAATATTTCCAAAGAAAAGAAGATAACCCAACAGTCTGGATAATGTCTTTGCTCTCCTCTGTCACAAGAAATGAAAACTTTATGGAAGACATAACAAGTTTCCAGGAAAGCTTGAAAAAGAAATAAAATCTAGAATTTGGGAAGAAAAATTCCATCAGTCCAAATGTCCTCCCTTTCTCCTTGTTCCCCACATTTTATATACTGAGCATGATGTCATATTGTATGGAATATTCCTTTGGTCAGTTGGGGTCAAATGACACAAAAGCTGTGTCTGCTTTCAACTTCTGGTGCACCTCCAGCCTCCTCACCAGTGTGGCAGTGCTAAAAAAAGAAAAGGTATTGGCACTCTTTAATCCCTGCTCAGCAGTAACAAAAACAACTCTATAGTGTCAACCCTGTGTTCAGCAAAATCCAAAACACAGCCCCATACCTGTCATGGGGAAGAAAATTAACTCTACCCCAGCCAAAATCAGCACAATATTTGACTTAAAGTAATTTTGATGTTTCTGACCTAGATTGATACATCTCATCTGGTTGGCTGAAACCAATACTACCTCAAACAGAGCTAAAATCTATTATTATTGCTGTTGTTAATTGACAACTGTTTGTTTTAAAAGTATGTAACATATTTTCTCTCTTTCTTTACAGTTAGAATATCCAAGGGAACTTCTTGTTTCTGTTAGAAGTTTAATTTCCTTCAAATGCTTTTCATGTCTTAAAAAGTATTGCTGGAATGTAAGAGTAGGCACTAGATGAGTCCAGGTGTCACAGCTGATATGTGAGAGCACAGCCCAATGCCAGAGGCTTCAGTAATTTTCTCATCAGGTCATATAAAAGGACAGATGAGGATACAAGAACTCTAAAGTAAAAGCTAAAATTCAATGAATATAACTGCCTCTACCATCTTACATGCACACTTGTGTTGCCATACTGAAAAAAGAAATATAAATAACAATAAATATACTAGAATTCAAATGTCTCTTTTGTCGTCATTACCCCAATATGCTGTATGCAGTACACAAAGGTAGTGAATCCCTGGTCCTTGATGCTGAGTATTTTCCTAGCATACTCTTGTGGTTTAGGGATTGTACTCCCCAATTCAGTGTTCCCACAGAGATACTCCAAACCATGTGCCACTCACTAGCACCACCTTCTGCCCTCACCCTGCCCCGAGGAAGAATGGAAAGGGGAATTGGAGTCACAAAAGGTAAGGACCACAGGCTGGAATAAGAACAATTTACTGGAAAGAGCAATGATACAAAAAAACCCCAAACAGTAACAGCAAAAATCCTAATAAAAGAGTCTACAAGAAACGAACAATTCTCACACGAGTTCCCACCCCTGACAATACATGACCACACCCTTCAACGTCCTATGCTACCAGGAAGGGACCCCTTCTCCCAGGAAGTCTCTTCCTTTCCCCCATCCTCCAAAAAAGATGTGAGGGTGTATGGAATAACCTCTCAGTCCTAACTGTGACTCCTCCTGGCTGGTGCAGAAATTAACCATGTCCTGAATGGGTCCAGGACATATGCTTACATTAAAAGCATGCTATACACCTCAGTACTTCTGAAAAATGCCAGAAAAGTGCCCAAAGTTAACAGACTTTAAATAAAATGAGTTCATTTTATTTCTTTTCTCAGAAAATCTCTTTGAAGTTTATTCAAAGCAATGTTCTCCTCCACAGGGCCAGCTTGGAAAATGAAGCGATCCAAATCACAAATGGTGCAATTCCTAAAGTATCCACATTGCAAAGAAAGTTACTTTTGTTTTTTTCTGCTAGTTTTCAGGTATATTCAGGACCGTGAGGGAAAGATTTCTTGTTATGGGAGTAAGTGGATCTGAGATACAAGCTGATGTGTCTCTGCTATGGTAAGACATTTCTATGGTATTTCTTTCACTAAAGAAAAAGGAAGATGGATGATTTTTCATTAAAAATCAGAGACCAATCCAAGCCAGGTAAGTACTGATGGACCAAGTGACAAGTTCTTGGTGGCTTTAAAGTAAGTTCAATTCATTATTGTGGACACAGCCTATGCAATTGTAGCAAGAGAGGCGTTGTCAGATCAAAAGCCAGTTTAAAGACCCACCAGAAAAACTCTTTTAGAGGTGAGTTGCTGGCTGGAGGGAACTGGGGAAAGGGGATTAGCAGAGACATCTGTTCTTCCTTCTTCCTTGCTATAACTGTTTTGTGGATCAATGGAAAACCTGTTTCCAGTTTCGTCAGTTTGTAATTTTTCAACCTAAGTAAACAGGTCGTTTGAAGAAACGTCATTGCATCGCAGGAGCCCAGGACTCATTCTGTTCTGCTAGCTCGCTCCAATGCCAAGATTAACACCTGCAGTAGGAAAAGTAACATAACCACTAATGCTGCGTGTTGGCATTCTCACCAGACCAGAACAGACTTCCACTCGGTATAGCCAAGTGCTCTTTCCCCTCATCTCCTTCCCCCCAGGAAGGAGAGATTTTTGAAGATTCAGAGATAGATAAAGACCTTCAGCTAAGTGCGAACTGGTGCAGCTTCTTTGACTTTACATAAGCAGCTGGTGCCAAGAGCAAAGAATGGTTTTATGTAGGGAAGCAGGACAATATAAATGTAATCCTCACACTGTGTTCCACCGAAGCTGGCATGAGCAGCCACTGCTGAGTGACTGCTGTTTATATGTCCTACTTCCAGCTGGTTTTATGAGCATATGTTATATCTACAGGAGATATGTGTAGGGAGCGGAAACAAAGATACTATGAAGGAATCTGTCTTCATCGATGGGAGAAATGCTTAAAAAAAGGACTTTTTACACATGAAATCAGAACTGTGCCAGTGCTGAAGAATGAGTTTTACAGGCAGATTTGAAGACCAAGGGGGCACTACCTGCAGTGAAACCAGAGCAGTTCTGGTCAGGGTGATACAGCAGAGCAGGGATGTCCCAGCTCTGGCCTGTCAGGAGCCTAGGTCCTTCCATGGAAATATCCTCCCTGTCACTTCCCTGAAGGCAGAAAGGACCCTGAGGCATGCAGGAGATCTTGAAAGGGGAGGATCTGCCAAGATGGACACCAGTCTCACCCCACAACTTGCTGTGGGAGTGTGCTGCCCCCAGAGCTCAGAGAGTGGCTCTAAGCAGCCTCTCTGCAGTGCTGCAGACCAGCCTGGAACAAAAAGTAGCTTCAGAGTCTCTGGGTTAGTGAGCAGCCAGCAAAGAGGAAGGTATATTCTGCCGCTTTTCAAGGTCAAAACTTGTCTGCAGAAAAATCTCAGAGAGACCTACCCTCACAAATCACAGCAATCATTTTTCTTTCCCAAGTATTTTGTTACCCTTGCTAGTAACAAGATCATTTAAGATTTCAAAATGTTTCATGGAGAAACAAAAGCTTAGATTTTCAGTGTTATTTGTCATCTGGCAACACTCACTCTTTACAATGAGCACTTGATTTACATTGTGACATGAAGCACTTGATGGAAAAGAAGTGACTCACTCAGTTCATTTTAGAGACAAGAGATCCAGCATACCTTGATAAACCCACATCAGCAGTTTTCATATTTCTTTGGTTCTTCCTCCCATAAATCAGCTTCACAGGGGCACACAGATAAAGCTTGAAGCAGAAAATTGCATTTATGTTGCATTCAAACAGTGGAAGACCACCACTGTGAAGCTTTACTAGAATAAGGAATAAATCCTGCTATCTGATACCCAGCAGAATTTAGAAAGGAGCTTAGCTGAATTTACTGACCCAATGAGCAGCTTTAACATTTTTTGAGCAGGCACATAAAAACATTTTCACCTCTTTTTATCCTCCCTGCCCCCACCAGTATAAATGTTTTCAAATCTTTTCTCACACAGAGCTAATTCAAGATTTTGGGGAGAGCTAGTGAAATGATTCATTGGACAAAAACTTAAATGCAAATGCCTTAGTCTAGGACAAGTTTACAAATGCAGCCAGGCAACAGCATCCAAATTCCAAAATCAGTGCAGGAAAAGAGTGCAAGGCAAGGAAGAGAGGCAACTTCTTCTTTCTGACCTTGTTTTCCACTTGGGGGGAAAAAAAATCAATGCTTCTAAAAGACACAGAGCTCCCATTCTCTAGTCAAACAATTAACATAAGAACAATTCTGACATATGTAGAGGAAACTTGCCAGATTTATCTTCTCTACCTTTCTAGTAACTGCTTCCTTTTGTGTAGCATGGCTGCTGTATCTGGTAAATTACATTAAAAGTAACTCTCAATTCAACAAAAATCTCTATTTAAAATGGCTTGTTACAGAATTCTCTTATTCTCTTGCAAGAAGATTCACATGCCATTTAGCATCAACTCAGATAACTGAAAACCCTGATGCAGGACTTGAAATCTTATAGTCAGGCCCTTTCAGTCTGAAATACATTCCCACATTCAGCATATTTTCCCTCTTCATAGGAACAGCTCCAATATTTCTGTCTACACCTACAATTAACTGAAATAAAAAGTTCAACATGGAAAACTCATCTAGAGGGGAAGCGTGTCTTTAAAATATTTAACTTATGTTATTGCCAAATTTATATTCTCTAATATAATTATATAGTTACAGGGGATGAGACTTTCAAGTTACTTTTAGGTATTTACAGATCAAAAAATCTTCTGGAAAACATCATTTGGCATCCAAATGCCTCTGAAACTTAATTCTGGGATCTACTTTTCTGTGAGCATGGAGGTGATGCTTTTGCAGGAGGTGGAGTAAGCAGTCCAAGATCTTGATTTTCTAGTGCACATGACCAACTTTTTCCGATGAAATCCATCTGAGCCAGAGATTTGCAGTGGCAAAAACCAGCTATCAGCCTCTGATACATCAGCATTAGACTGTAGCTCAGAAGAGCTTAACTCTGAAAGACTATACATCTGTTAAACATCTTGGCATTTCTGAAAAGCTGGCTGAGATTGCATTCCTTGAATCAGTTTCTAGGGACTTGTCTTGAGGCTCATTTAACCCAATCTGAGCAGTGCTCTGAATATAGCTAATTTTAATAAGGTATGCTCAGATATTCAGGGACCTGATGGCGAGATCTGGGCCAAAGGAAAATAACTTAACCTGCATTTCTCAGTAATTTCTAGGAGGGAAAATATAATACATTGGAACTCTGTAGTGTTCATGTACTTCCCTTTTCTTGCTATTTCACATACAACTTGCATGCAAAAGTGTAAGCTGACATTCCCTAGTGCTTCAGGATATGAATCACCTGCTGATAGACTTGGAAAGTTTCTCTAGCAGTTACATGTAAATAATCTCTGTCAGGTTCCTTCTGCTGGGATTCGAATGGTCTTATTAAAAACAGACAGAGGGAAAACCTGCTGGCAGGATTTGTGCTGGTGCAAGTGTATATAAGGTATTGGTTGGTAATGCATCTTTGCAGACTCCTTGTAGATCCACTTAGGGTGGTAAGATTCTATTCAATGCATTGTTCATCAAATCCTCAAGCATGACCTTGTGGGTTCTTTTCCTCAAGTGAGAAAATACAAGTTCCCCTGTCGGTGGACACAGGACTTGCTCAGTTTAATATCTCACATATTGCTGCTCAGCTGATGGCCCTCTGACTCAGCAATGCCCTTCTGTGCACCACTTTCCACACTCTGATGAAAAACCAGTTTTACTCAATCTTTGCAAAGCTATCTATATTGAAGCATTACTCCATTCCAAGTATTTTTCTGGTGCTTAATTAAAGCACATAACTAGGAAAAAACTTTCTGGATGAAAAATATGGGAAACTCATTAGCTTATGACCGTCAACCCATTCAATTTTCCAAGTATAAAACACTCTGTTGTTCATTTCTCCAGAACAGAATTTGATTTGAAAGCCCTTGAACAAGTAACTTGGAGAATACAGGTGAAATTGTGGTCCTGAAACCTAAGCAGGACTGCCCGGTCAGGGTAGCCAGAAAATAACCTATCACCTCAGCTGCCAAAAAGCCACCAGTCAACAAGTCCTTCCTTTTGCTCTGTATTGGAGATTTTTAGCCTGATTTTCAGTACTGTGCCTTTAAAATTCAGGGCAGAAAATTCTAGAGAGTGAACTAAGGGGAATTTATGCTACAATAAAGACCCTGTACTTCCCAATGTCACCGCTCTCAAACCTGTCCTGGGAAGAATTAAATACCACCTAATCACACATCTCTAGTCTGTTGAAAAAACCAAGAACCACAGAGGTATTTGTCAAAGAAACTGCACAAACACCATAAAGGGAGTTACCTAGGTTCAGTTCAGTAGGAAGCAGCAGGCAACCCCACTGGTGGAATTTAGAATATCCGAGTGTGGCCTAAGCTAGAAGTTGCCTACTTGACTTTCAAAGGGAATAAATAAGGGAGACCTAGGCTCTGATTCACAGGTCAGCTTGTTCATTTGAGTTTTGTAACAGAAATAGGCTCTCAGCCTTTGAGAGCTGGGATTAGTGAAAGCTCTGTTACCCACACAGTCACTCTCAACTCCTGTCTGCCACATCTGCTCTGGAACTGTGCAGAAGACCCAGCAGGCTGCAGGGTCTGTCCCCAGTGAGACTATTGCTGGTGCACTCCACATGCTTTTCAGAGGCAGAAAAAGCACAGATAGGTTGAGGGGGTGTTAAAGAGACTTTTAAACACAACCATATACCTCAAAAATGGAAGACTTATAGGTGTTTCAAACGAAGTGTCTCAAAACTTTGAAGAAGGCCATCTCCTGAGCATGTCCTGTATACAAAAGGGTAATTTGGGTTGAATCCTTGGCACAGAACTAACATCTGAACTCCTACTGGTGTGCTGGTTGACTCTGTTGCCATGACCATAGCTCCTTTGCAGAACCAGACACCTGCTTTGCAGTTAATGCTCTTGCCTGGTTGGAGGGAGAGCACGCTGTGCAATAACACCTATACTACACAGTGACTGCCTTGTCATGCAGGGAGATTGGATTAGCAACTGGGGAGCTGAGCTAATAAGCTGTAGGTAATTTCCCCCTGTGAGTCCACTAATTTGAGTTAAAAAATGCCACTTTACTCACATTAAAGATCTCGTGTGCAGAAGGTATTTGCAATAGTATCAACACACAGGTTGTAACAGCAAGAAGCTCTCTGACAGGTATTATGACCTTTGAAGCTCTGAGGCAAAAATTCTATTAAGAAATTATATAAGCCTATAAAATTAGCTGAAGTAAAGGAGATGATGTGGTACACTTCTGTGTGTCACTCAGAATCAAGGAGAACAAAGCAGAAAATGTCTTCATGCTCTTTTTAGACCTCTCCAGACAAGATGTCTGGTTGGGAAGGAAAGGGGACTTTGCAACCTCTGTCAGTGAAGCACCAGCCCATCTGTACCAGCCTTTCTGTCCCAAACACTGCAGAGCCACGGTGACAGCCACCACCTCCTTTCTTACATGCCTCAGACATAAGAAGCCTGAAGATGAGAGCCACAGCATTACCCTTCTGGTCTTTTCTGGCCTAGAAACTCCACGCTTATATGCAAGCACAAAGAGGCTTTTTCAAAAGCCTGTTTCAATGTCTAAGTATCTTTGTATGCAGAAAAGCCAATTTTTAATACTGTTCTCTTTAACTGGGGCCAGAAATACTTCTGTCTTCCAGGACCAGAAGTGGATGCCAGAAGGCACTAAAAGTTGCACTTCTGGGATACATTCACAACTCAAATTTTGCTTTAAATTAAACCAGCAGACATGGTCCTATAGGACTGTTCAAGTCTATACAACACGATAATCCACAATATATAGAGCCTGGAGTTGATGCCAGCTGAGTCCACAACAGAAGCAAGCAGGGTACCTGTGGAGGCCAGGCCCAGAACCCTCTGGTAGCACAGTGCTGCCCTAGCACAGCAGCTTCTAGACCCCACCTGGCAAAGACCCACCACTCTGGGCCAGGACCAGGATGCAAAGGATGCAAAGGATGCAAAGGGTGAAAAGGGTGCAAAGGGTGCAAAGGATGCAGGATCAAGCCCACTGTTTAGGCTGCTTTTGGAGCACTACACCTGAAATGTTCCTAAATATTCCCAGACAGATTGTTTTTTACTTCAGATACTATATCTTGCTACACCTGGAATTGATACTGCATCTGCTTGCAATTATAAGATATCATGCAAAACTAGTTTGTATTGAATTAGGCCATGTAGGGAAGGTGTTTATGATCTTGAGGGAGGCATATGTTGTTTCTAGGTTGTGATTAAAGCACAGAACTGTAAAAGAACAGGAAAAAGGCCAGCTATCTTGGTATGTGTATCCTTCTTTTGCTAAATTTCTCTTACTCTTTCTTGCTTTTCACCATATCCCTCACCTCATATTTTTTTTCATAAATAAACCAATATGATTCTTAAGATTATTTATGTTCCTTGCTTCAATCTCCTTTCTTGGCAATTTATTCCAAATGTCAATTGAAATTTTTGAAGTTTCTCAGCTTTTTGAGATAATTTATAAAGTTTATAAATTTATAAAACTACTGTTGCCACAGTAGTGGAAGTCTCATCTGAAAAAGAAAAGCAGGATTTGACCAAACCCCAAAATATGATTTTTAATTTGACCTACTTCCCTTTAGTTCTCCAATATATGAAACATTTTGCAATAGCTATTGTCTGTGATGGGCCTATGGCATTTTCTAAAGCCACATGATTGGTCAGATGGAAAAATAACAATTTGGTAATGAGAGACACTATGTGGAGACCAGGCTCACATTTTTCATTGCAGACAGTCTTGGGAATTTTTTGTGCTTCCTAGAGTAAAGTGTAGGTTCTGTGAACACTTTCTCATGAAACTATTTATTGTCAAATCAGTGTTATTTAGAGGCAGGTTCCTCTAAAAGGAAAGTAAGATTAGGATTTAAAGACCTTTTAACTTTCCATTCCTCCAGGTCTAATCTCTTCAAGTTGGCTCTTGGGTTCTCAGTACAGCTAATCCAAGCATTTTCAGTGATATTTTTACTTCCAGAATTGACATTCTGCCAAACACAGAATGTTTTGTGGATCAGAAAGATTTCCTAAAGCCTATCAAAGAAGAATGCAGAATAGCTGAGAGTGTAATTTATAAGGTCCTCACCTTAGCAGGAGATGTGCCAGCTGTTGTTTTCCCATATGTCAGGTTAATGCCAGATTCATATTTTTGCTGTTTTCTCTCTCCTGATTCTTCTCTTAGCAACTTGTTATTCCTAAAAAACTCCAAAATTCCAATTTTTATTCCACCTCATGTGGACAAAAATCAAGTTTCAAAACCTCAGAAGTACACACCAAAAGAAAATGCTGTTTTGTTTCTGGGGTAATCAACAGTTTTAACTACAAATACTCTTAGCACAATAACCCAGTAGGAAAGAAGGGGAAAGCTCACATTGAGTGTAAACGACCTGATGCCTGCAAAACAGTCCCAAATGTATTTTCAAATATATTCCTTCGTCACTGCTCAGGATGCTGCCTAATGGGTTGACAGTAAGCCAGTGACAGTCTTGCACAGCAAAAGTTTAGTGCTTCCTTTTTTGTACATTTGAGTATTCCCTATTGTTTTGCAACTGTTAGTAATGCTGCTGCTTTGCCTTTGCCATCAAAAAAGCCCTTCTCCAGCAGTGACTCATTCAGGTTCTGGCACTGCGTAGGATAAAGGAGAAGTGTTAATAGGAAACGCTTGGTGACATAGATAGGAGGAGAAGGGGAGGAAATATGCAAAGCAGAGTTCTGGCTCTGTCATGTTTTCTCCAATTTGCAGAGTTTTCCACCCTTTTTGGAAACTAGATGCTGGGGGTCACCACACCACATTCCCCGGATATGCAGAATGCTGAAATCCCAAGGAGCATAAGTTACTGAACACCACATGATTCCATGCTGTTCCTATTAAAAAGATCATTTATTTCAATGGTCTGTGTTACTTTTGTTCTCCACCATTCAAGCTGGGTTACTTCACTGTCTCCTGAAGCTTCACAGCCATGGAACACTGTGGCTGCTAAGTAACACTGCTCTCCCAGGGATATATTGGTTACTATACTGTGATGGTTTCACCTGGTTGGGATGGGCGAGAACAAGAACATTGCTCTTCAAATGACACGTGGCCATTGCACCCCATAGCATCTACACTTTGCCTAAATCCTCTCACACAAGAGGCGAGATAACTCCCACTGCCATCATCTGTGCCAGTGTTTCACTACTAAAATGTTATTTCTTCAGAGCTTCATAGAGTGCCTGTCTCTGTCCTCTGGAGTTTGAGAGCCTTCAGCAAGATAGAGGGGTATGACTAGGAACACAAACTGACTTTGGGAGTTTGCCTTCTTTCCTTCTCATATTTTCTCCATGAAGTTTTAGAATTCAGCCCATTGTCTTCTGTTCCCATTTTAATTTCATGCGGGACTAACACTTCTCTGTTAAAGAGATACCTCTAATCTGCACATTGAAGGGGTTCCCAAAATACTAGTGGGACAAAATTCTTCAGGTAACATAGACATGGTTCTTCTTCTTGATTTAGTGCCGAAATTTTAATGGAGTTCTGTAATGGTGTACTATAACCCTGACATTGCCAATCTAATATTGATGCAAGAGGAGAGTCGGGTTCTGTATTTTTTATTAGCTCTTAAAAGTAAAACAGTAAAAGTAGTTTTGAAAACAGACAGAGGTGAAAAGTCGATCTCCTCCTGAGAGGAAACAGAATTCAGTTTATTTGCAGTGTATTTCTTGACTATATGTCACCTTGAACTCCTATGAAAAACATGCTTTTCTGTGCTGTTGTAGTTTTTCTCATTTCTGCCTTACAGTCTCTTGAGACACCCACTAAAAGCATGCCAAAGGGGTGGTGGAAGGGTGGGGACTTAAATATTTTAAATCTATTAAACAAAATAACACTTTTGAAATACCCCAAAACATATGAAAATATGTTTCCCCTCATGTGGGAATTCAGCTGTTCCCAGGAACAGCCTGGGTGTCAGGAGACCAGAGTAGCATATGAGGAATGTATTAAACAAATGATGGAAGAAGGATTGAATAGCTTGGGGAGCTGGAAAAATAATACATAACTTTTCATCTTGAGTCTACCCTGGACTGAGAGAGCAAATGAAAATCATTAGGCTCTGAAGACAGTTTGGTGGTCCATGTGGAATCACTTGGTGGTTTCTCTGGAGTTACTAATAGACAGCTTTCTACATCACAGAAACTTCCATACATTCATCACCCTTTTCAGCAGTCCTAGTGGAAGCCAAGAATAAGGGTTTAGGAGAGAAAAACATTTAAGCATATGCTTAAAATTAAGCACCTGCTCAAGTATTTTTCGGGATGAGAACCTCAAAAACTGCACTGCTAATACATGTGGTAAAAATATGAAGAGCAGAAAGGAAAAGGGGCTGTTCATATGGTACCTGTTCTGGAAAAGATTTTATTTTCATTAAATAGCTTTTAGCAACATGGTATTGTATTTTTTAAAAGGAAAAAAAAGAAAAATACTCAAGGCTATATTCCAAAGGCCATCTGTAATGGACAATCAGAAAGGAGCAAGTGTATCAGTATCTGTGCTCTCTCACCAGAGGCTGAGAATGCAAAGTCCTCTCATGTGCTTGCATTTCAATGTGGAATTAATTAACAGATGCCATCATATTTTCCATTTCTCTGCACTAGGCAATATTAGAAATACTGAAGCAACTTCCAGGTAAGTCAGTAGAAGTACCCAGCAAAGTGCAGTACCAAAAATCTCGCTGGAGTCCTGCCAATCCACACAGTTGCGTTAATACAGTGCAGGCACATCTTTGTGGCTTCCAGGTTTGAAGCCAGCTGAAGGATCCCAGATTAGTGTGGCATTGCATGGGACCAGCAACCTTCCTTTGCTCCCAGTGCAGGCAATGAAGCATAGCTTGTGACTGTGCAGGGCCTCACCCTAAGTGACAGAAGCAGATTCTCATTGTACCGAGACACCTTTTTTCATTTGTTTATCACATAAATGTAAAGTAGGCTGAGTGCACCAATCTGTCCTCAGTAGGTTGATCATACTTTCTTCCAGTGCAGAATTTACACTAATACCAAGCTGAGAAAAAAATACAATAAATCAAAAAATAAATCCTTACAATAAATCAAAATGAAAAGTATTGTCCTTATCTCTCCCAAAGACTGCACTTAATTACGCTCCTCAAGTAAAACTGAAGAAAAATAATTACTTGGCTCATGATTATTTCTGATTGCACTGAAGCTGCATCAGGAATATTTGAAAAATGTAATAAGTGTTGCGTAGTAAAATGCAATTTTACTACAATGCAATTAGATGCAAACTTTGTACTAGCAATGTTAATTATGGCAGACCATTCCTCTGCCTGAACTCTCTTCTTTCAGCAAATTAACTAGAAACTGGGGAGGTATTGCTTCCACATGACTACCAAGTTCATATTCTACATTACACAGCTAAATACACTTATGATAAGACAACTTTAGATCATCTTTCCTGTCATTACCTGACAAAAGAATTCAAAAATCACAGGGGCTACCACATTTTATCATCATGAAATGCATGGAAATATTGAAGGATGTCTTGATCGACCCTTTTTATCTGTGCCAGCTGCTAGAAATTACAATAAGAAAAAAATATCCGCACATTTTTAAATTTATTTAAGAATGGCAAAAGTTGGTAAGATAAAGCGAGACAACATGTTTGAGTTTAGTTAATAATGTGCTATATGATACCTCCCTAAAATTAATCTATCCAAATATTTGCTGGAATGTATAGACTATATATATAGACTATAGATTAATTACATGGAAAATTAGGAAACTGATGAAAAATTCTTTGGCCATAAAATGTGATTTTTACTTAAAAATACATCATGACAAAGCAAGAAAAAAAATACACTAATTTGTCTGCATATATCATGGCTCACCTTCCTGACTTCACATTTCACCCTACCTAGCAAAGTCATTCTACACCATTTCAGCCAAATTCTCAAAAAAATCACAAAAGAAGCTGAAAGCATGCTCTTGAATCTTGTCTCAAATAATAGGTCAGAAGGGTATTTGCAGACAGTGGTGGGGTCAATGCACAGTCCTCTTGGTTCCCATTCCAGCTCTGGGGGCTAGAGCACACTTGTGTGGGTGCACGGTTTTCTGTCTGTGTTCCACCCCAGTACAATGCCCTTCAACTTTTTCCTCCTGCTCTGTTTCCTGACCCCTTTCCTGACCAGTGCCATGATCCACTTGCTGGGTTCCTGGACCCCATCCTCTTCCCAAACCCAAGACAAGCCCAACCGCAGAATAAGGCTTTCTCTCTGGCCCTCATCTAATCTCAGCCTCTCCACACCCTCTCTTCCTGGCTTACCCTCTCAGTTTCTTTGCCAAGTCCACACGTCCCCACCCCTCTGTCCCCAATGACATTCCTCAGTCCTTAGGTCAGCTTCCCACTTCCCCTGACTCCAGCTACTCATTTCATCACTCCGTGTCCTTATCTGCCCCCTTCCTCTCAACTTAAATCACACGGCTCCCTCCTATCCTGCTGCCCGGACTGACCACAGCAGGGGAATACAGGGGCAAAGGGCCAGTGCTCAGGGTTACTGGCTGCAGCCTCCTTGGCAGGGAGCCATGGGAAGACGCCTTCCAGAGGAAAGCCCAGTTTCTGTGCTCAGCTGCCTTAGCGGCCTTTGCTGGCTGCACTCTACAGCCGCGATGTGAACAGCCACAGGCACCGAGAGGCTCACACCTGCTTCCTGCAGCTGCGGCTTTCAAGGAGCTTGCTTCACTTGAGCAGGTCTGTAATGATCAGGCATACAGAATATTTCTTCCCCCAAACCTGTAACTTCGTTGTTTTCCATGGAGGTTTTACTTGGCATTGGGAATAAGCACATTGTGACAGGTTACACACTAGTAACATGAGAGTCATGTAGCAGTGCGTGATGCTACTGCTAACCCATGGCTGTTCCAGGTTGGCTGGTTGTACTTTCTGCTTGAGAAATGTTCCTCAGTCGAGGGCAACTCTATCAACCTGTCTCCTGCTACATAGCTTCATGTGTCCAAGTGTTCACATTAGTACAGAGCCCCAGCCCTCATCACTCTGCAGTTTATCAAGGAGATACCTAGAATGGAAATTGTGAGACCATCATCGTTTTCCAAAAACACCGCAACAGATGCTTTATTTAATTATAAAGCCTGAAACAAACCAAATAAAGCATAGTCTTGGGGAGGGGCAAGCTGAAAGTGGGAAGTTGCAAATTTAGAGTACCATGAGAAAAAGTGTAAGAAATCTAAAAAACACCCTAATTATCAACCATCAATTCTCTTGATTCACTGAAATTTCTCCCCATTTACTCATGGCAGGAACAATGGAGCACACAACTGTGCTATCAATCCGGCAAGAGACCCACAAATTTGCAGAACTGCCCCCTGTGCTACAGGTCCTCTATGCATGTGACCAATACATCTTCCATCTCCTGAGGGTTAATAGATACCATTCACCATGCTGACAATATACTCATTTTTGTTGGGATTTTATTCAGTATAGGGAGGTATATATCCCAACTTCGGCCTTCTCTGTTCTCCCTCTATTTAATGTTAATCTTTGCTGACCTGAACACGCAGACGTCCCTCAAGGCGGACTACAGTTCTCAGGAGGAAGGTGTTGAAAACAAGAGGGAAAATATTTTTATTTACAGGCAGATGTTTAGAGCACTTTAACTGACAGTCATATCAGTTTGCCTACCCTTTCTTTCCTTGCTCCAGGTTTTGCCTAAGGGAACAAAGAGGCAGAGCAAGCCCCACATGCATCAGTTATGAAATACCTTCCACCAATCTGGCACTTGCTTCAAGGACAGCAGTCCTAGTAGGGATTAGTAGCTTCTGCAGGGAGCTAATATGAGAACCTGGTGTTCACAGCCCCCTCCCCCTTCCCCACCTCCCTGCACAAACCAAAGCATTCATAGACCCCAGAGGTTCAGAAGCAAAAAGATACACTCTGAGAAGGAGAGAAACACAGCCCTGGCTTCAGAGAAATACAGGATAGTAATTACAGGCCATTCAGGAAAGAGTTAAACACCCAGTACAAGAGTGCCCCTACTTTCAGCCAGGACACTGTGATTTTATTATCCTCTTCTCTGAAAGTTGACAGGCTGAATGCCAAGCACTTTTTGATTTGATTTTATTTTTGTTTTACTTTCTCACACGCAGAAACTGTCCTCAAAACCTCTTACTTCTAAGCTAAGTGCCAAAAAATGCTCAAGTGCCAGCCCATGACTCATCTTTTAAAAGCCTGGCTTTTGGAAGGTGGTTTTCATTTCAGGAACTTAGGATTGCTTCCTGGATACTAAACATTGTGGGATCAATAATTAGACTAGAAAAATGTTGAAAAATAAGGATTTTAAATATTTAAACATCACTCATCTTTGGGGGTTCTGTTAACTAGAGATACATGGGAGTTCCAAGCAAAGGAAAAAACAGGAAGGCCAAGAGTTTGGCTGATGACTCAAAATGGCCAACATCCACCTTTTTTTTTTTTTTAATCCTGAAACATATTTTAAGTCATTTTAATCTTTTTTTCAATAATGGAACCAGACACATACATCACATTGCCTTGGAAAGAGTAGAAACACTATCCTGGTTTTTTTTTTTTTTTTTCACGTGACTGCAAATGGAAAGCATATGATGACATTCCATCTCCTCCTCCCTTGTGCAGTGTTTCACCCATTTTTCAACACACAACATAGACATTCAGCCCTTATCAGTGCTGTAGTTACAAGTCATCATTTTGCCATCATGCAAGCCGACTTTTTGAAGTGTTCTTTTGCTTCCAGGGATTTTTTGTTTACACACCACATAAAACCTTACTTGCACCACAGTAAAGGCATGTGGGAACACAGAAGCCTGTACACAGGTGAGGGCATCTAGCAGGAGTCAGGGTGGAGGAAGGGCACAGAACTCCCCTTAAGCCTGGATCGTTTTTGTTTGGAGGCAATAGTGTTTATCAAATCCAGTGAGATAGTGACTGGATGACTCAAACAGCTATTTTTCTGGAGGGAATAAACTAAGTGATAAAAGAAAAATTAGAAAGCTGAGGAAAAAAAATGAGATATTTATTAGGTCCAAAACTAAACATGAACTACCTCTTCCTATGTTTGATGCAGGCGCCAGCACAGTTATTCAAGGTAACTGTCGTTTTTTTAATCCTGCTGAGATCATTTGTTCTTTATATATCAAGGCTAGCAACTATGACTCTCAAAACTTGCTTATAAACACACTTCACATCTTAGGTGCAGGACAATCTGCCAGCACGCAGGTGCCCTTGTCCATGGGTGTTGAGTGA
>VZTR01003299.1:76720-95187 GCA_013400775.1 Chaetops frenatus
TATATATATATATATATATATATATATATAGCTACCTGGTTATTCTGGGATTGGTAACATCCTGGACTGACATTGCAATCTGTTAAGAAGCAGTTTTGAACAAGTCTAATGAGATGGTATAGATTTTCTGGGAGCATCAAAGGCTGTCGAAATTTTCTCCCACTGAATCTGCTCTTCTGTGTCAAAGAGAAACCAGCACTGATTGTTTCAAAGTAAGGTCAAGAGTCCTTGGTTTAGCCTTTAGTCCTTTAGTTACACCAGTAACTGGCACCAGAGAATGGTATTCCTAGCCACTCAGCTGAAGCACATATATGTTTAGAAATTAGACAGCTCACCGCAGCTTTGGGCCCTTTTTATCCATTGGCATGATTTGGAGGAACTACTAATGGAAACAAAAGGTTTTTTCTTCTTACAAAAATCAGTCAATATCCAGAAATTTCTCTATCCTGTTGAAAATAAACAAACAAACAAAACAAAACAAATCAAAATAGGAAAACCAACCACCCAACTCTACCCAATATTCACTTACCCAATGTATGGTTTTAGTCACAGAAATGAAGACTCAAACCACTTTACTAAGTGTCAGAATGCAAACATCCCATGCTATCTTTTTCTCTTCCTAATGTTTCAAGAGCTGCAAGTAAGGTAACCTTATTCTTTTCCACTTAAAACATACGGAAACACAATCTATGCCATTCTCTCTAGAACTTTTGAGTGTGCCACAAACACAGCCAAGCAAGAAGCTTCACTTACCGCCGTGGTATACTGGAAGCAGGTTTTTACCCGCATTGGTGGGACGGTTTATACAGTGGCAGATTTCTGATCCTCACTTAATTTCCTGCTAATTACCCTTGCTTGCGGAGCCCAGCCTGGCTGGATGTGCAGGATGTGGAGTTGCTGCCAAGAGCAGGGATCTGCTCAGCTTCCTACACTAGGTGGCATGGAAGGACCAAGTTTCACCACCCCCACCACTGTCCAATGGCGAATGACGCTGCTGTTCTGAGTCTTGAAATCTCTTTTCCTTGTGCGATACAGAATATTTACTTATTTATTTATTTATTTAATTGCCTGGCAGAATTTTATCTGCATAAATGCTGAAGTTCTTCTTGGGGGAATTCGCTTGTGACTTTTCCATTCCAACAGAGTGGGAACTCTTCAATGTCCTTGGTGACTTTCCCATGTTGACTTTCAGCACTTTTACACACCCTAACTCTGTACCTTACTCAGTTAGGTCTCAGATTTTCCCATTAGCTGTCCTCATTTCCCCATTACTCTACATAGAGAAAAAAACAGCACTTTGAAATTTTGCAATTCACAGGGCAGGAACTTGGTACCCCATGCCTGAAAACCCTTCTTTAGCTCTGCTAAAGAATCAGACCACTTTTGATGTCTGACATAACCAGGATTCTCGAAGAGGTCAGTTTGACTCTTACCTTGCTCAATTACTGAGATGATTTCTGCAAACTATTGACCCCATAAAGCAACCAAGCAGGATCCTTCAGTGCTGTCACTGGGAAGGGCAGCATTGCTCAACACTGGGATTGCACTAACAGCACAGCATGTGCAGCTACTGTCCTGCTGCAGCCCTCCTAATCCTTACTCCTACCCCACCGTGGATACAGATGTGCAACGAAGAATGTCCCAGTCGGTTCAGGATGCCCACATGGCCCTAAATCATGTGGATGAGAAGAGTTAGAGTGTAGTCATTAACCTGTATTAATTGCCTCTCCACTGTCACCACAAAGTACCTCATTTCTACCTGGCAGTTTCCAATACCGCCTGGAAGCAACGCCATTCCCATTACCTCACTGTTCTCCCAGCATGTTACTTAAGAGCTTTCCAGCAAATAAACCCTGCCCATGCACCCATCTCCCCACGCCCCAGCCCATATATGTAATTTGCCTTCCATTGCCTGGGGCAGCAGCAGGGGGTAGATTATCTCTTGAGGTGTTTTCCATCTCTGTTTTCTATGATTCCCTGGGGACAGGCTTATCTCTAAAGTAACATCTTGCAGGATTCCAGGGTTACATTGGTGAACGTGTTAAGGCCAGAAACAGGGAGGGAGATGCCTGATATTAATGGCAGAGGCACGGTTTTTCAAAGTGGAAGATTTTCCCATTATGTGAATCAGGCTGAGTAATTCAGAGTTTTTTCAGCTTGGGATTCAGAAGTTAGGTCTCCAGACTATTTATTGTATTTTTTAAATCTGATTCTGCAGTCCCAGATATTTAACTCTGTCTTGCCCTGCTTTCACATCCTTACTGAGGTGATTTTTCTACCCTCTTCCTCCCTGATGTACCGAGCTGGCAGCCTCCCCCTACCTCTCTGCCTGTCCTGACCTTCCATGGCCCTTGCCAGGATACCAGGAGAACCAGAGAGACCACCTGTATCAGGAGCAGAAAAAGAAAATACAAAAAAAAAAGTGCCTGGAAGCAGATTGAAACCAAGGAAGATTAGGGTCAGGCACAAAGCTCAAAATATGTTTAAACCCAGTTTTGGTTCAAGGAGATGTCCAAAAAATACACCCTCTGGCCATTACAAACATCTGTATTTCATCTCTTTTTATACAGTGATAAGCACCACTGATACATTTCAGTTTCCATGGCATCTACAAAGTATAGTTACTGGAGGATAAGAGTTCATGTGAGCACTATAGACTACAGCACTGTCAGTACTTGGCACAGAGCAGCTCACTGTGCAGCACAAAAAGAAGGCAATACCACCACACAGTTCCCTCCTGGCTGCATACCTCCCTGTGTTTCAAAACAACATATAAAACCTTCAAGTACCTTCAAGAAAGACCCATGAACAACTAAATAAAATCATGCTTTTTTGGGTGATGGTACAGCAACATGTACTGTCCTCAGTTTCACCAGTTCAGGTGTAAATAAGAGATAAAAATTACACATAGGCACAAACACATGACAATGTGGAACACTATAAAGTTTTAATTGCCACTTATTTGGTTAAGCCTTTCATAGCTCCCTGCTGGTGAGTCTTGAGCAATGTGGTCATTTCATTCTCAGGCTCATAAAAATTTACTGCACGCCTTCACGTGTTCTCCCTATATAGCTCCACTTTATTTCGCTGGCAAAATACAGCCAGCTGGAGCTGCAGCTCTGATTAGCTGAAGGCTTGGGATGCAGAATGCAGTCCCCAGAATACATCATATTCATGGTAATATTCTGACTGTAAAAAAGGCCTGACTTTTTAAGCTTCTCCAGAGATGCAGATAAATGTAATGTGTCAGAAATAGGGACCACCTACACATCAGATCACACTTACCAGGATAATGTATGCAGGCAGATAAAATTGCCAAGGAACGCGAAGCCACACAGAAAGGGGTACTTCCCCAGGCTACTGACTCGTTTATTCCACATTTCACTGACTTTATTAGGCAGCTGAGTGACATTTGGTATCATCAGAACCACCTGAAGGGACAAAATTTAGACTGTTCTTGGACAGCCAGCACCGGGGACATTATGATTTTAAAATATGCCAAAAGACAGTCACAAGCAAACAGCATTGCACATTCATACCTGTTTATTTCCAAATCATGATCAAAACCAGTGAATATAAGTTTCCTAGTGGAGACACTGAAACAGCTTCATTAATTGGTAAGATTCCAGTTCTTAATATTGCCAAAGCACTTTTACAGGCAGGGATTTGAAACATTTTTCTAAAGGGAAAGAAAAGAAGGAAGAAATGCGGCTCTGTGACTCAGAGGTGCAATTGAAATAAAAATCTAAACATTGTCACAAGTGGCATCAGTGAAGCCCAAAGCAAAACACTATATCTTGGAAATTTCCAGAGGATCTTGGAAAAATTCAGGGCTTTTAAACAAAGCACAGCAAAATGAAAAGAATGTCAAAGAAAGAACTTGAAGATGGAAAAAAAATTGAGTAGTTAAAGCTAAATCATTACTATTTCTACAGCCCAGAGAGGAGCAAAATAGGATTGATACACACCTTGGTATTGCAAACTTGTATTTCACTCTTACTGCACTTATTCTGCAAAGCTAAAGAGAAGAAGAAAGGAAGAGTGTGGCACTTCCCATCATCAATGTGCCTGGCAATTTCTCATTTTCCTTAATAAACCTAAACAAGGTTCTTGTTTGGGTTCTCAGCGTTTATCTGAAGAACCCTCCAAAAAAAAGTAGCCAGCTTTGCTTAATCCTCCTATGATCCTGTTTACAATGTAAGCCTTGGGAAGAAAGAGCAGGAACGGAAAAGATGTAGTGGCACCCCAGCTCATCTCAGACACATCCTCCACAACCTGTTCTGTTCAGATGTGCCACGTTCCCAAGTTATTATGGTGACTAAAACCTTGGACTGTACAAGACGTCAAGCCTCAGCTCTGCACGCTCTGCAGTGTGGCTGCACTTCCCAGATGAGTGCTCCAGTCCCCTGGGCATTATTCTCACTCTTGTTCTCAGTACCTGGAGGTGCTTGCAAGGTGCTACCTGGGGCACAGGGTTGCCTAGTGGCCTGGACACTGTGCTGGGGAGCACTGGGTGCCTACTCCACAGCATTCTTTAGAGGTAGATCAACCTTGCAGATGAATGCCCTACAAATCCCTATCCAGTTGCTGAGTCTCCTCAGGTATTCCCTTTAAAGCCATTCCACTTGGAATAAAATACTTTTAACAGGAGCTGAAGCAGAAGACAAATGTGAAAATGATTCACACTTCTGGGAAGTGGCTGTCTGGCTTCTAGAGCATGTGGCAGTGAATGTAAAATGCTGCACACCGAGTGGCTGTCTCATCAGGAGAGACCAAGGAGCAATGCTTCAAGCCTTGTTCATGCACAACCAGCTTGCAGGCTGCTAGTGAAAACACTGTCCCATTGCTCTCAGATTTCTTCAGAGATGGAAACTGAACTAGTTCTCCTAAAGCTTGATTCATGCTTGAGGCTACTGGATAATATATCCTACCATAACAGCTTTTGTGAATCTAACATTTCTTATCTTCGGTCTGCAAGGACCTCAATCAAAATCTTTTGAACACTTTGGATGTTCTGAGATTTTGCTTCACCAAGAAACAAAGTTTTTACAATATTTTAAAAGGTTTTTTTCTTGTCTTAGAATGAGGGCGTGATTTGGCATCTGAGCCAAAAAAATCAGTGAAATGCACAGCTCTTCTGGTGGCAGATTGTTCCCTGTAGGAGGTCTCTGGTTGTTCTTCACATCTCATGGGTGTTACAGAAGTAGTTCTCAGGGAACTATAAAAAAGGAGAAAGGAAGGTTGTTTGGCATATTCAGAATAGAGTGTTCATGTAATCAGAAGAAAATATTGCATTGAGTTCTGTGAATGGTACACAGATACTATGGGCAATTGGAGCCTTATACATTTACGTAACTTGTAATTAATTAATTCAATTATTCAAAGAAAATTACTTCACACCCCCACAAAATACCCTGTATCTTACTAAGGAGACAGATATGCCTGGTTTTACACTCAAGAAATGTCACTTCCAGCAGCAGCTCATTTATTAAAATACCAGAATACTGCTGTATGGTGCCTATCGTAACACCCACCTCCCACACACACAGGGCAGCATGTGTCTTATAACAAAGGAGGCATTCATAGCTATTATCTTGAAAGGTAGTAGGGGCGATGAATGCATTCAAGGGACCAGAAAAATGTTCACTTCACCAAAGAAAAGCTGAAATAGCTTAGGGGTGTTTTTACTGGAAGTTGTGGTGCCTCCATGCTTGCTATCCCAGGACCAACGTTCCCTCTCATCGCCAAGAACTTCACTGAGCTTCAAACTCCTTGAGCTTTGCAGCTACCAAGAACTCTGAACCCGAACACTTCACTCTGTGCTTTCAAAAGGTCCAAAACTAAATCTGGATCTCAACTCTTTGGCTAGGGTCCTCTGGCTAAATTTCTTTGCAGCTTCAGCTGGACTGGTTACCCTTGGGACACCTGCTGCTGGTTTGAGCTCTGTTGTGGGTAGGAGCAGGAGAGGGCTCCTGAGAGCCCCTTTGGTTTGGCTAGACAGGTTTTGTGACTGGATTCACTGCTCCTCTGCAGCAGGGTGCTTGCTGCATTCCATTTTTGTTTTATTATCAGCAGCCCTGAGTCTATTAATACGTATTTTGTGCAAAAAAAGAGTCTGGCACTTTCAAAAAGGAAAAGGTGATAATGGGGAGACTCTTAAGTTTCTAAACACACTCCAAACTATTACAAAAATTTTACTGAGAACTGCAAATTCTTGAGACAGGATTAAATTAAAAAAAATTTAAAAGCAAAACTCAGCCTGAGTACTGTCAGGTCACGCTATGCAAAGTGAAATCTCCAGTCTTACCCTCCTCTATTGCTTTTGTGGAATATTTTAAAAAGATAATAGATACTCAGTGAAACAGCCTGACAAATGATGTTTTGGTTTAGGGGTCAGCCCTCTACAGTGGCCACCCGAGGCTGGCAACAACCTGTTTGCCCAGCTGGTAGCTGAGGGTGCCAAACAGGTTCAGCTGCAAAGGGGACAGCTCTGCTTTCTTAGCTCTGACAGCGTTATTCAGAGCAACCAGCCCTGCCTCTGGTGTTGAAACTCACTAAGGCCCCTGGGACCCAGCCTGGGCACAAGTGGCTTCCAAGCCGGAACAGCCAGACTGGGGGTTTTTCCATTAGTCACAGGACAGAGATCAGCGGTCATGGGGTTTGTCTAGGTCACACCTGCACCTTTCCTGCTGTGAGTTTAACCCCTGAAGCACGGCCGGCTCTTGCTTCATCTCAACCCGCCTGTCCCGGCCACCGCTTGCAGGAAGCAGGAAAACTTAACGCGTGCTATATAAAGCAGCAGAAAGACACACATTGTGTAACAGATGTCTGTTGAAAGGAGATAAAAAGACAGCCTGATTTCTTTCCCCCTCCCCTTTTTTTTTTTTTTTTTTTTTTTTTTTTTTTTTTTTTTTTTTTTTTTTTTTTTTTTTTTTTGTTTTGTTTTTGTTTTTGTTTTGTTTTTGTTTGCCTGTGTCCTCGTTCCCCTCCGCCTGCCCGCCTTGCTGTCTGGGGGAGGTTTCGGATTGCATTAGTGTTACCTCCCATGCCTTGGCCGCCCGTGGCAGAGGCTCCGCTGCCAAGGCACCGCCGCTGGCCGCCCGGCAGCTGGTGCAGGGCCAGCCTCCGACGGGCGCGACAGGGACCTCTCTCTGACAGACCCTCAGCCTGAGGGCTGCCAAAGGGTCTGGAGGCAGATCTGCTGTGGGGGCAGAGCAGCTACACAGCATCGCAGCTCTTCCCATCTCTAGCTGCCGCTTCCAGTTGCCACAGGTAGGATAGCTTTGGTAGGTCTCAAAGCCTACTGTTTTAACACCGATTACCCCCAGTTAGACCTCAGCTCTCAGCAGGGGAAAGGTATCCTTTTTTTTTTCCCTCAGGGAACTTCACGGTAGTGTGCAACACCTCTGGTATCTAACCTCATTAAAGGAGCTGATCTAATTCCACCATACTGAGGAAACTCTCACCTCCCTCAAAGGCAATGACTCAAGATACTAATCAGTGCAACGAGGATGTCTGAGGGTTTTTCTATCTACTGCTCCAGTCTGGGCTATACTTTTCCTTCCCCCTTTACTGTAGCCACAAACACTGTGCTCGCCTTGCAAGGTAAGGCATCCAGTCTGTTCTTGCATAAAATGCCTCGGGTATATTTAAATTTAAGCCAAGTGCCAAATAATTAAAAGGGGCCCTGAGCACACCCAGAAGAGACTATTTTCTTTCTATTCTTCCTTTCTCACTCCTCTCTGTTACTGCTTTTTCTGGTTTCTGTCATCACTTTCCTTTGCAGCCTTTTGGGGTCTGAGCAGAGGAAGACACCTCTCCTGAAGAAGAACCTTAAAAGAGGTATGTTTGGCCCTGAAACACAGTTACAGCTGCTGACCACTACGTCTTTTTCCCTGGCTGTTAAAGGGATGAGATAGGATCACCCTCAGGATCCAGGGTATGTCTTAATAAGGTCTGACCTAACAATACGACACTGGCTAAAGTTGTTCTGTTCACATCTCTGGAGATAGTTAGGAAGCTTTGACCTTGAAATTATGAGTCGTGAAAGGGCTGACAGCAACCACACACAGAATATGGAGATTTTATGAAAAACTGAGGACACTCCGACTCCCACTTTCTTCCCCTGATGGTGCCTGTCCCAGTCCTTCAGGCTGGTACAGCAAACCCTCATCAGGACCAGTGAAAGGTCTAGAGAGAAAGTCCTATGAGAAGTGGCCGAGGGAGTTGGGGTTGTTTAGCCTGGGTAGAAGGAAGCTCAGGGGAGCTCTTTCCACTCTCAGCAGCTACCTGAAAGGAAGCTGTAGCCAGGTGGGGATCGGTCTCTTCTCCCAGGCAACCAGAGACAGGATGAGATGAAATGGCCTCAAGATGTTCTAGGGGAGGTTCAGGTTGGACATCAAGAAGATCCTTCACTGAAAGCGTGGTGAGGTACTGGAATGGGCTGCCCAGGAAGGTTGTGGAGTCACCATCCCTGGAGGTGTTCAAGAAGCAATTGGACATGACACTGAGTGCTATGGTTTAGTTGACATAGTGGTGTTTGGGCGAAGGTTGAATTTGATGATCTTGAAGGTCTTTTCCAACCTTAATGACTTTGTGAGTCTATGAGTTATTGCTAACAACACTGAACACCCTCCAAAAGGTTATTATTAAAAGTCATTCATTACATTAATTTGCAACCCTCATTTAACGTCAGCAGACCTTTATCTTTCAGCCTAGGGGGTTATGCTAGCTGCTGCAAGCCAAAGCCCAATCATAACAAGTGTTTCAGGTTGTAATTACAGGGTGATTTCCAATGATACCAACTGCCTATTTTGCCTCTATAGGTTTTCAAGTCCAAAGGTTACTTCACTATTTCAATTCCTGTATGTCTGCACAGGGGGAAAAAAATAATCTAATAAACAGATAAATTAGTGGAAAGAAAACAATAAATTTTGAATAATAAATAAACTGGATGGCCTGTGTCTGTACTCAAGGCAGAGGAAGAAATGGGGGCTGGCTGAGATGGGCCCAGAGAGTGCTTTTGTCAGGCAAGGAGATCTCTTGAGCAGAAGGATGGTCTCTCTTTCATAAGGAGGGGAAAGGAACAGCACAATTTCAGACTTCATTCCTCAGTTCTTTGAGGCTGATAAGTTGAAATCAGTTCATATTCCTCCCACATTTCTCCTCCTCCACGGTGTGTTAAACGTTCTTGACTCAAAAAATTATGCCTGCTACTCCCCCAGCTCCATCCAGCACCCTTCAGAGGAGGGGAAAGCTAGCTCAGTGAGCCACTTAGAGCAGAGGCTTAAAGCTAAATAAGCAGCTAAGTGCTTGGCTGGGTCAGAAACCTCTCAGTTTGGATAAACATGCTTTTGCAGGAGCTGTTTTAAGAGATTTGGGATGCTGTCCTGACCAAGTTCCTTCACAATTCCTGGGCACAGAGCTAGAATCTCTGAAAATATTATTATTAGGTTCTATTTCTAAAAGTAAATTGAGGTGAAATTATACTTCAAGAAGCAGGCACAGGAACTGAGATATATTTATATTCTTATTTACACAGCAATTAATGAGAAGCAACATAATGAAATGCTAGGTTAATGGAGGAGGGCACTGTTATGAATATAAGCACTGCTGAAATATTTTTTCTGCATGTTTTCTGATCAGTATGAACAGTAACATTTAACTCAAGCCAAATTTCAGGAATGCAATAATTTCCATTGAAAATGACATTGTGTTTCACATTAATTTTTTTATGGTTATGTCATTTTTTGATAAACACACTGTCAAAGGACTATCAGAAAGAAAATATTTTACCTAGAAAACGAGTGTTGACCCTAAGCTGCAACAAGAGACAGTGAATTATATCAGAGAATAATTACTTTTCTTGGTTGTATACTAAGAATTATTATTTTTCTTAAAACTTGTTACATATGCACCTGTATTCATATCATCTACAAGATAAATAACTTTTCTTTTAACCTAAGTGCTAAGGAAAAAATTAAATTGCCTAGAAAGTTGAAATAATTGCAAGAAATTATTGTCAACTATAGGCATAAGGAATGTGGTCAGATGTAGGAAACACATCCGACAAGACGGTCCCAGCCTATTTAAAGGTTGTGGAATGCATCTCTCCCTTAGAGAAACTGTTGACAAGCTGCCAAAACTCTGAATTGCAAATCCCCCAGCCATGAATAAATCAAAGGAAATTCCAAGAAATAACTTAAGGCAGCTTAAGTGACTTACTTTGCAATAGTAACTGCAAATTCTCTGTGAAGATATATGGGATCTGCCACAAGTCAAAGGTATTTAAGCCACCCTCGGTGGGTATTATGGCTCTGCTGGTAAAAACACGTTGCATTGAAGCCAAGCATGTCTACATGGATCTGATGAGGTTCCCGCTGGAGACTGAATTTTGCTGGAGACTCAATGAGCTAATTAGGGTGAAATGGCCAGTAGGCTGCACTGTTGGTCTGGGTACACCAGGTACTTTACTTTTATTTCAGGGGTATTTGTGTGGCTGGGAAAAATCTTTTCCTCCTAGGGAAGGGACATTGGGAGTGCATTCAAGGAAATGCATTCCTTGGAGTAGCACACCTATCAAGCAGGCTTTAGCAAGCCAGCCTAACCACTACCACCCTGTAGGGGCTCAGCTCTGCCCTGGAGCCATGCAGGGAGCTTCAGCTGGAATGGCTGGCTGGCAAAAGCCAAGTGTTTCCTGAGCATTGACTGTTCCATTTACAAAGAAGGTGCAAAGATCTTTTTGGCTGAATGGGGAGGGAACAATCCGGAAAGCCTTATAACTTATGAGAAGAAGTGGGATGGGCCCAGTCCCAAAACCACAGTGGGTTTCTTCACTCTGAAGATAGACAAGCCTCAATGAACACTGCCCCCATCCCGTGAGATGCTGCGGTGGGGTGGGCTGCCAGTTCCTTGTAAACTCATGGAATAACTGTAGGTTCAAAACTATCTCTGCAAATGCTTTTATCGGATCCGGTTAAAAATGTTATTACTCTCGGAGTCTCTTGTCTCCTCCGTGGAAAAACTTCCAACCATTTTGTAAGTAGCTGGCTGCAGACAGCAAATATTGATTGCCTACTTCTGCCATAAGCAAAGGTTTACACACATCAAAACCAAACCAAAACAAAGCAAGCCATGATCCATTGATAATCCTATGAGATACGGCTGCACAAGGGCCACTCTTGTCTAACGTGTATCCTTTTCTGTAACAAAAACATTACCTCTTCTGTGCCAATGCTCTTCACCCTGCCTGCATTTTACACAGTTCTTTATGTGGTGGCAAATCATTAAGTGACTGCATCAAGTTTGTGGTCATTGGGGAGTTTTTAACCAGAATGCTGAAGGAAGCTGAGGGACAGGATGAAGTTAGGCCACTTCCTACTTCGAAGGGAGGCATTTTCATCTATTTGAACTTTGTGGCTGTCTCATAAATGGTGATCTATCAAATCTACTGACTCAGTTGTTCTTTTGGGTTTGTCATAGTTGTCTTTTATAAAATACATAAAATGTTTGTGTGGATCAAAGATTTTGCAGAAACAAGTAGGAATCCATAACCAGCGAGATACTCTGATAGTTAAAATTTAAAATCCATCCTAACCTGGACTCTAAAATGAGATTCAGTTGATGACTGTTTTTTTCTTTTTCCACTCTTTGCTAGAATGCTATTTCAATATACAATTAATTGTATCTTCTGCTTTCTGAGGCGAAGCTGCTTTACCACAGCTGACTATTTGCCTACAAACTATTTTCTTGATGTTTTCACATAGAATTCTTCTTTTCTGGCATCTATGGCATGAATCAACAGCAAAGGAATCTGCTGTTCCAGTTATTTAGAGATTATTTTTTGAATTTCAAAGCTCTACTTTCTAAATTTCTCTAATTTCTCTAGATCTGAACAGCTGCACAATCCATGTGACATTCTGAACCTAAGATTAATACGAGGCTTATTCTGGGTATCTTATCTTCCAGTATAGCTCTGCATGACACTTGTCACTATAGTTATGTCATAGGTGAGCCAGTACTCATATTCCTGTGCAATTCCCAGGTGTTACTGCTGCATTTCAATCCTCAGATTCTCGTTCTCTGAGCATCTCACGTCTTCCTTCTTTGCCCATTCTACTGGGGTACAATTCCCTCAAGTGGTCTTCACTAAGCTTTTGGGATGTTCTGTTGTGAACAGCTTCAACCTTATGGAAGTCCTTTCATGATCTTTTTTTCCTTGTTGCCCCCATTGATCCACTTGTTTCAAGTTTCTGAAGCATTGCCAATTTCCATGGGTTTACTGAGCAAATATAAATTCAAAAATTAATTCTTCACAATACGACAGCCCAATTTTGGATCCTTCTTTCCCTCATGTTTTTTTGATAGAAAGTTGCCCTTGCTAGGTTTGCAATGAGGTGCTGTCTGACCATGGGCTCCTTCCCCTTCCACTGGGCTACTGCAGGGATCCACTGGTGCATTGCACATACTCGTGGTAACTCCACTCATCCCAGTCTCACTGCCTTTGCTCCGAAAGGCACAATATAGCTCAACATCTAATAGTTGTCCAGAGTCTGTTTATCCTGCAAATCCATGCTAAAATGGATAATATTCCACCCAGCACTCTTTCATGAGAAGTGAGATTCACAGAAAAACTACCTTTTCCTGGGGTCCAGACAGACCTCACAGAGTTTCACTTTCCCAGAGTTTTAAGGGAGAAGCCAACATTCTGCTTTATGTATTAACTCTTCAAGAACACAAATATGGCGTGTAACCAAACATGCAGAAATTAGCAGACACATATGCATAATTTTGCTGGGGTTTTGTTTACCTTTTTTTTTTTTTTTTGAGCTTCAATTAAATTCCAAGGACAAACATCTTCACCAAACAGCTTTTCTCTCTAGGTTCTTGTCGCATCCACTCTGTTGGGTGTCCTTGGTAATTCACGTGCATTTAACAGTGCTGGGATTTCCCTGTCTTAAGGATTTCCCCCCGTAGGCTGTTCCTCAGCTGTATGAGCTGATCGAGTCTTAACACGATTCAGGAGGGTAAATTCTCCATCCTTTGTCAGATCGTTTTCTGATTCACCTCGTTTGATGACAACAGTCCCTTGCCAGGTCACAGCATTGCCAAACTGAGTGATGCAGCAATGATCCAGTCTGATTTGCCATTGCTCAGCATGTGTGCATTGCAAGGCATCCCTAATTATCAGTGCAAGCCCTGTGCCAGCTCCTCCTAGGAATGTTAGCTAGTCCGAGTCTGAGGGTGAACAGTAGTAGCGACACAAAGATCAGCCTTCTGATACAACAAAGTTTTCCATTTCACAGGAATTTACAGAATCCACAACCCATAAACTTTTCTTAGACAAACCCCCCAGATCATCACATCTGCCACAGACACCAGCTGCCTCCAGCAGAACAAAATATTACTGTACTTAATCTCTTGTATGTCCTGACTAATATACCTCACTTGGCTCACTAGAGTACACTGGATATTAATGTGCCACAAGTATAAGGCAGAGAAGAATTCAGCAAAATAAATATTCAGTACAATGGAAGCAACCTATCCTCCCATGATATCAAGAATTGGGTGAAGACTTACACCTGTTACCCATGACATGGATACTTTAGGATGTTCTTTTAAATTAATTCATCTTCTCACTCAGAATATATAAAACTGAAGGCTGGATTTTCTAGTTTTCTCCTGTTTCACATATTTTATCCCCGAAATTTGAATTCTTCCGCTACTGAGTAGGAGTCTTAAATTAAACATTCTAAACAAAGGCTTGGATGTTTTCTTGCGTGTGAGCAGTTGAGTTCTTTCACAAACATTCAATACACCCAAAGATTCCAAAAAGAATTTCACCACAAGTTATAAGCTGGTTTCAAATGTTCTACCTGGCTTCATTCTCAGCAGCAGCCAGCTGCCCACATACAGCTTTTTGTTAAAATATCTGTTTGCAAGTTTGGCTATTTGAACTTGGTCTCCACATAGACCTGCTGTAAAGTCATTGTTCCTAAGAGGGACAGATATCTGAATGGGAACATCACAAAATGATCATGTAATAGGAAACAGAACCTGCTATAAGAAAAGATACTTCCAGCCTTTTTAGGGCTTTTTGCCATTTGCTTTACTATTTTCTCTCTCTCTTTTGGTTATCAATTTGCACATTAAAAAGACCAGTGTCCTACCCCTGATTCTCGGGAAACTGTGAACTTTGTCCTTTTTTTAAGCCTTCCTCTGGCCTGGGCATTTGTTGCCTGGGGCTTTGTCCTCCCAGGCCACTCAGAACAGCCTCCAGATTTCTGTGCTGGTGGGAACAAAAATGACAAAGCTGGTGGATTTGACTTGTATGTTATTGTCAGCTGTCAGTAAGCTGTCACTAGGCTGGTGATGGAGGGCAACTGTGAAAAATTGTACTGCAAAGACAACAGGAAACTGTTTAAAAAGCTTAAGCTTGCTGTGGCACTGTGAGTTTGCAGCACTGAGGGTTATGATAGCAACCATCACCACGAGTGTATATCCAGTGAGATGGAACAAATAGATTTCTAAATACAACTGTCTACAGTTTATTGTAGCCACATATAGTCTGAGGACATATATATGTGGTCCACAGAAGTACAGATCTGATTTTGATTGCTGTTTATACATTTTGTACTCACCTGGAAACCTCAGAAAGTCAAAGCAAAATGCAGCTCCAGGCATTTCTTTTTCCATCCAGCTGCTCATGAAAACCATGCAAAATTAAAAGCCAAATCCTCTGAAGAATTAAATCGGGGTATCTCTGTTATTGGATCTACACCACCAGAGATGAGGCACTCTAGAGGGCTGCCTGTGTCCTAGGGACAGTCCCAGTCTCCCCAGGGGCCAGAACACATGCTCCATGAGGAAATCTGGCCTCCAGTGCATGCTAAAGGGTTATCTAACCCTCGAGCATGGAAAAACTGCTGGGTTTCCTGTGCTTAAGAAATAGGGTTACCCATTACGCTGCCACAAGTGTTGTGCTTGGAAGGATGCTCTGTCTGAAACAAAATCTTGGCCAAAGCAGCAGACAAAATCTGTGACTAAAAGAGCTTGCAAGTTAAGACACAGACCATATGATGATTTTAAATATATTTAATCAATGGGGCCTCTCTGGGTGTGTTAAGCACATACCTCTCTCTGGGTAGGACCAATCCCCTTGAAATTTCTCTCTGTGGGAGTTTTCTATAGAGACAGACTTTTTCCATTCTCTTGGTCTTTTCTTCTTATGGAGCATTTGCCCACAAAACCTCCCACAGTTCTTCCTGAGGTAGGAAGCCTTTGGAGGGTGTACTGGAGAACTCCGTTTTTCCTTCACAATGAGCAAGACGAATACAATTAATGCACAGAAAGTACAGTCTTTCCCCCCAGGAGCTGGAAGCTCCTTTGCTGGCACTCCCAGCCTTTCTTAGGAAGTACCAAGAAATAGTCATGAACATGAACTCCCAAACCCCTAGCCCAACTGGGGTGTATTTAATGCTACATACACAGCTCTTATTCATGTTTGATAAACACTCGTTCACTTAAGTAATCCCGTTGATGTCATCAGCATGAGAAAGTGTTGCAAAATCTAGCTGCTTTTAAGTAGCATTGTGAAGTTGGTTTTAACACGGATATAAATTTTTATCCATTCAGCTTACACAGCCTGTCTCATAGTCCATCTGAACTCTGGGTTCCCAGCCAAGGTGACAGATTCTTGCTCTTCCCAGAGGCCAGTGGATTCTTCTGAAATTCCCTCTACCTTCCCAGAGGATTTTCTTGAATACAAAGCAACAGCCTTGCTAGTAATTCTCTCCCCCAGACATCAGCCGAACCCAGGTGCAAAAGAAGGAAATAACATTTCCAACTCAGATATGCAATCTGAATTCCTAAAGTGCAAAGGGTTGCACATATGCTGTAATGCAAACCCTGGGAGGTAATATTTGCCAGTAGTTTGACTTTTTACTGAGATAAGAGGGAGCAAGCACACACCTGATTTATGAATTGATGCAGCTCTCCCTCTTCAGTTCAGGCAGCCTGCTCATATGTCAGATTATGCCATAGCTGGACAGTAGCTTGAACTGCAGTGAGAGAGGCTGGAGCTGGCATGACTGTGACCAGACCTTTTGGGCAGGCTAAAGCCACTGACTCCAAATGCATTTCCACTCAGAGAAGCAGGTGACTCACCAACCTTGCAGATCAAATAAGGTAGATGCTGTGGCATCAGATAGCCACTTAGTCAATACAATAGCCTTTTTTTCTAAGGACAAAGAATGCCTGCCAAGAAAAGGGCAGTGGTTCAAGCTGAGGTTTAAGCACTGAGTTTTCCAGGCGGGGGACATGAACAAGGCTCTGAGCAGCTCTTGTACATCCTGCTGGAAGAGGCCACAGCACAAAGCTGGTGCCTCTCAGGTTCTTCAAGGGCCTTGTCCACCACTGCACAGGACTACACCTCTGAAGAGGCATGTCAGGGCTGAGCCACAGGACATCCCTGTGTTGCCCTGTTGTTGTAGGGACTGTGCAAACAGCTCCAAGCTGGAGGAGCATTGGCAGTGGGGTGCAGGAAGAGCTGGGGCTAGGAGAACACATGCAACAGGACAACATGTTCCAGTGGGGTGTTCACTGTTTAGTCATCATCTGGCGTCCACCGCTGAGTGAAGGAGATTGATTTATAGCCTGTCCTATCACCTGGTGTTTGCACCTGAGCTGCTTGCACCATGTGAATTGTGTCACTGTTCAAGGGTGCACGGCCATTTTCTACTGCAGGACTTGAGCAGGTAAGACATTACTTCCTTTTAGACCAGGGCTAGTTTGGCTTTGCCCAGCAGGGGAACAGAGAAAATGTTTTATAAGAGTATAAGAGGATTTTATGTCAGAAGGAAGGGGATCTTGATGAGTTAAATTTGGACAAAATTCTTGACAGCCTTCATGGGAAATGTGGAGTGAAGGGCTGGAGAAATTAAGAGGAAAACAACAGGAACAGTGCAATATGGCTCTGGCAAAACTAAAATGGTATTTAGGGCTTGAGAGTCAAACTCTTAGAAACTTATGGGCCCCTGTGCTAGCGGCACACCTACACTCTGGGTGCTCAACACAGCAATGGGTGCACAGGCCAATAGCTCTTTATGTGTTTGCAGGAAGTCCTTGAGAGCAGCAGCCACCAGGCAAAGCTGGGAGCCCTACTAACGGTGCCAAAATGCACCCAGGCTGCTTGCCCCCCCCCCCAATTACTGCTCTGGTTGCCCCCATGTTTACCTGCTGCCTCACTGCAGGCAGTCGAAGCTCTTGGCAGAAGGCAGCCCTGATGGCTGCCCTCCCCTGCTGGTTGTCATTTTCTTGGCATTTGGGTTGGCTGTGTGTACAGGCATATGCACACACGCCCTCCCCGCAGATATGCACAGGGTGTGGTTACAAAGCATCCGTGGGGTTTCTTCCTAGGCAAGGACATACTTCTATTAGCCTATATTTACACAGGACTTGGAGAACAAACTGAAGGCCAACCCTGCATATGTTAAGAAACGCGCTGAAACCAGGAGAAGAAACAAACAGTACTAAGAACCCTGTTTTAATAACTCGCAAGAAGAAAACAGCTTGTGTAAGGTATGAAGTAGCTGCATGAGCAGACTGAGTGGACCTGTGCCTCTGAAAAGGTTTGAAACAGGCAGGAATCCATACTGAAAAAAAAAATTGCTCACCAATATTCATGTGAAAATTTTTCACAATTAGGTGGAAACATCAGAAATAACAATAGTGGCATCTGTGTGAGGACAGTTGCTACCTTCTTCTAATTTTTCTTTTTTTTTTTTTTTTTTGCATCTGGTTCCATTTATGACTCATACTTCCCAAACAAGCCATATGTTGCTGCAGAAGGCCTTTAACTTTGCTTGATTTGTATTGAGCTGTGTTCCTGGCTGTCAGCCAAGTAAGTGTAATAAAACCACTTTTTCCATCAAAAAAATAAAAATGAAATCCCATTTGCAGTGAGATTTAATTAGCAGCCAGTAAGTCATTTTGGTGTTGAAAGCATGCACACTCATGTTTTGTTATAGCCTGATTTGCACCTTCAAACTCCATGGTAGCATTTTATTTGTTATAATGCAAAAAGTTTTCCTCTTCCCCTGCCTCAGCCTTCAGTCCAACTTCAGATCCTATAGCATTTGAAAGATGGCAATTTTTTGGGAAATGTGGCACCCCCTGAGCTCTTCTCTTCGGATTTCACATTGTGCCTCTTCTATTTAGAACACTGGGGCATATATTGGATCTGCAAGGCAAGATTTTGGTAGCAGGAGAGGCTACAGGGCTGCCTGTTGTAAGGAGCTGCTAGAAGCTTCTCCTATGCCCAATGGAGCCAATGCCAGCTGGTACCAAGATGGATGTGTTGATGGTCAAGACTGAACCCATCAGCAGCAGTGGCAATGCCTCTGCAATTACAGACTTAAGAAGAGGGGTAAAAAAGTCTCTGGGATAACAGATTTAAGAAAGGGGGGGGG